>APFE031338427.1:134059-171124 GCA_000404065.3 Pinus taeda
CCTAACAATAATAATATAAAGCCACAAAAATAACAATAGAGGGATTCTATGGGGCACAATAATAACAATATGGGGGCAATGGGGCACAACGATATTAATAAGGGGTACAACTACCATAGCAATGGGGTAATCACTAGTATTATAGGGACCCAACAAAATGTCTCATACAATTCTCTAGTGACACAAAGTCAGTTCCATATGAAGAGATTGTGTCATACCACTCTTACTGACCCAAAGTCAGTTTCATTGATCTCGGATCAATATCACAAGAGAGTTTCTCAAACCACTCATACTGATCCCGGATCAATATCACAAGAGAGTTTCTCAAACCACTCATACTGATCCCAGATTAATGGAGGTCATCCTAGCATAGGGAGTATGGTAGATACAATGATGCGTCCATCGATAGTACTACTATGGTCCCTAACCCCATTTCCCGGCTCATTGGCCAGATGAGAGGTACTTCCCATGAGTCCCAGACTGCATGGGTAGGATGCCTCGACAGGAGAACCACTCATCCTATCCCTAAGCTGCCATGGGGTATCACAGGGGAAGACTGAGCCATTCACCTTGTACACAACGCACCATTAGGGGAGGGTGAGTTGCCTATGGTCGTTTGTTGCTCCAAGAAGTACCCCAAGCCCCTCGGAGCTCCCAACGCTCAATGCATACATCATGTAGGACCCTCATAAGAGCGTCTCTCAATGACTTCAAGCCGTTCGGGAAAGTCACAAATTTGACCTTTCCCCGGGGCTTTGACAGAATGTCTACGACCTGTACATCAGTCTCAATGCGATGGAGCCTCCTCGCTCATCGATGTACCATATCCCAGATAAGGTAGTATCTGATGTCTATATGCTGGAGAAATTATAGAATACATGATTCCTCAATAGTCGAATCCCCCTCTAGTTGACACAGAAGATAACGGTGGTATCCATCATGTGTACAAACAACTCACTGAAGAGCTTCTGCAACCATGTAGCTTCACACGAGGTCATACGCGTAGCTATGTATTTGGTCTCAGTAGTGCTCAAAGAAACCGTCTTCTGCTTCCTGCTCATCCAGGATATCAAGCAGAATCCAAAGAGTATCAACACTCAAAAGTGCTCTCCACACTGCCTGCGCAGTCAACATTCGAATAATCATGCAGCTTCATATTTCCGGCAATGTATCTCAATCCATGAGAGATTGTGCCTCGAAGATATCTAAGAAGATTCTTGGCACCAACCTAGTAAGGCTCAACCAAAGTATGAGCCCAACATGCTAACTGCAAGACATATATCCAGACGGAAGTTCACCAAGAACATCAATGCAAATGAGTTTATGGAATCAGAGGCATTTCCCAAATCTGGTCTGGCATCACTACCATATAACTTATGAAAGTTAAGCTCCATCGAGGTAGTCACGATCTTGTAGTTCACCATTCCAAATCTAGAATCCAACTCCCTCTTACTTTTGCAAATGAGAGGGTCTACACCTGTCAAAAAGAGGTCATCCTCATAAGGTGCCAGTATGAGAGGTTTGTCATCCACAACCTTCAAGCAATGGTTTGGATCAGCGTCACTCCTAGTGAATCTCAGCTTCATCAGACAGCTATCAATACTCTTATATTAAGCCTGGGGTGTTAGCTTCAAGCCACAAAGGGATTTCTTATACCTGCGTGAGATTCCCGATCTTGAATCTCAAACCCCTTGGCTTGTTCCAAACCTGTGGACCTGCTACATGGGGGAAATGGTCCCCTTGTAAGATTTTCTTTTGGTACATCTCAGACATGTACCTTCATGCTCTTCTTCAATTCAAGCATCCCTGTCACCATTTGACTCACATCGGGTAGGGCCCCATAATAAGCAGACCTCTGGTGCTATAGATGAGATGTGTCAATTGACATGGTCACCAATGGACCATCCTGCAACTTGATACAAATTTCCAACCTTGAACCCATGAGTAAAAGCATATCTGAAAATTCTATTTTCAAACACGTAGCTTTCCATCAATGAATGCCACCCTGTAACCTTTGACTTCCATTGCCGAAATGGACACCAGGTTCTTCTTGCCATGAGGTACATAAAAGCGATTCTGTAAATGAATCGAGTTACCCTCATTCAATTGAGTGGTAACATTCCCTACACCCTTTTCGGGATAGGTGGCATCGCCTCGAAGTATAATCTCACGATTGTTTCCATCTCTACCAAATTAGAGAGAGCACCCTTCTATTCGATGGAGTGCCTTGAAGCATTACAAACAATAAGCCAGATTCCCAAAAAATCTGAAGGAGAGGGCCAATACAAGATAACGCTTCTTTATCTTATTAGAAACAACATTCGATTCTTCATACTTGTGGTTCCTTGCTTTCTTGAAGAGTCGACTGTTTCCTTGATGACCTACATTCCCTGTGATTCCTTCGATCATTGAAGATATCCCTAGAATGATTGTTATCTTCATCAAGTGATGTTTCCCTACCATTCAGACACTCCTTCACATAATGGCTAGACTTATTACAACCAAGGCATCTGCCTTTCCTTTCACCCTTAGATCTAGATTTCCCATTGAAGTGACCTTTAGGTAGGCCATCAGAAGCTTCCGCTGTGCCATTCTGATAATATTCTCTGCTTCGACTTCACCCTTGGTGAATTAGAAGAGGGATGAGGAATCCATTGATCCTTTTGTCCTTTCCCAACTGTCTTTAGTGATTTCTCTTTCACTCTTGCTTGGGCTTTGTCTTCACCTTAGCTCCGATACCATGTTAATTTTAGGTATGTTCTATGCTTAGAGCAATTTATTTCAATTTTCACAGTTAGCTCAATATCTTTTCAAGATTAGCGATCACATCAGCGTTAAAGTAAACTACAAATAGAACATAAACATAAATTGCAGAAGACAAGCCAAGACAAGAGGACACAAAATGTGGCGCTAGCCAGGGACAAACCCCAATGTGGGGAAACCCTTGATCAATTCTTCTTATATGTTCTTTAATAGTTCAACAAAGAGAGAGAGAGAGCGAGAGAGAGAGAGAGAGAGAGAGAGAGAGAGAGACTACATTTACAACAGAAGTCAACACATTGAATTATCTAGATAAGAGCATAGATCATCTCCAAGAAGATGATACATGAGATTAGATGAAGATATGTTGCTTCAACTGATTCTCCAAGGTGACTCCTTCACCTATTATTGTGCTACATCTCGTCATCACGCTGCACCTCACCATGCTGCACCATGCTGCACCCATCATCACAATGTTGGACCTCATGACCATGTTGTACACATCATATTGCTGCACCATATGTTGCATTGCTATCCCATGTGCCATTGTGTACTAAGCACCATGCTTAGCTGTTCCATTTACCATGCTGTACTAATCACCATTGCCCAAATGTCCCATTTTCTTGTCGCATCTTGCTGTTGCTACTATCCCATTGTGTCATTGTTGTCTTATTTACCATGCAATTGTTCCTTGCAACTCCTATGCTTGCCACTGCTGCCTAGTTGTATTGTTGTAGCTGCTGTCCCTAACAGTCATGCTATCCCAATTGTGCCATTTTGCACTATGCCATTGCCATACCTTGCTGCTGTCCAATAGCCTTTCCATACCTTGTCCAATAGCCTTGCGTTGCTGTTATCCAATAGCCTTGCCATGCCTTGCCAAATAGCCTTGTCATACCTTGCCCAATAACCTTGCCTTGCTGCTGTCCAATAGCCTTGCCATACCTTGTTGTTCATGACTGATCTGGTTAGGGCACTAGGCAACCCTAACTACACCTAAGAGTTATCAAACAAGTCCCTTGAGGACTATGGCCCACCTTGGAAAGCTTCTTCCATAGCTACGATGCTTCCTTAGTATGCATATCATCCCTTCACAGATCCGCTGTCACCTACAACAGTTGTAACTACCACAACCCTCCATGTTGCTCCTTAAGCTTCCCCACGCTGTCCCTTTGAGATCACTGCAGCCTGGTGAGGAGGGCCTTTCTAGGCATCTCGGGCATCTAAACTTCACCTCCCAACTTGTTAGGTCCCTATACTACTAGTGTAACCCCTTATTGTTATTAGTGCAACCCCTTATTATATTGTTGTGTCCATGTAGTCCCCATATTGTTATTATTGTGCCCCATAGAAGTCCACTATTGTTATTGTTGTGCCCCTACGTTATTATTGTTATGTCGGCTCTGATTATATTATGACCCATTAGACTCCTATATATAGAAATGAGGCCTTGTCATTTGTATTATCCAAGAATTGTTCATTTGTGTAATGTAAAGGAGGTTGCCCACTCGAAGAGGCTTATTTTGAAGGTGTTTATCTATCTTTTCTATCTTTTTGTGAGCTGGTTTCATAACATTTGGTATCAGAGCTTTGGATTCTAGGGTTTCATTGCTCCAAAAAGGTCATCGTGGCATTTTCGCTATAACTTTTTTTTTTCCTACAATGTTTCAGAAGTTAAAAAAAACCCCATTTGAGCCGAAATCTCACTGAACCTCGGGTCTGAATTTCAGATCTTGTTATGCTATATTTTCAGAAATGTAATCTGAGGAAGTTAGGGTTTTTGGAAGCTCCAGAATTCCATCTCAAACAGGCCATCATGGAATTTTCGCTATAATATGTTTTCGATGAAGGTTTAGATTTTGAAATTAAAACCCATTTGAGCCGAAATCTTAGTGAATCTTGGGCCCAAATTTCAGATCCTGTTTCGCTAAATTTTCGGAGATACAGTCCAAGAAATTTAGGGTTTTTGCAATATCCCGAATTACATCCAAACAGGGGACCTTGGGAAAATCGTCATAACTTTCCTGCTGAGCATCAGATTGAAGTTTCGTAAGAAGTTAAAGAAAGAGGATGACCTGTATATTTCTGTGTATTGATTTCAGGTTCTAAGGTCGAAATAATGAGACATGGAACTTTGTATAATTTCGCTCTTATGAAAAGGTATATAATTAGGTCATCTTGGGCGATTGTGCATAACTTTTCCTCGGAGAATCCAATTTCAATCAAACTGGTGGCATTGGAAAGAGGACGTAAAGTGCTACCGCAGATCGTAAGTTCAGAATTGGGAGATCCGAAATTACAGAATTACAGTTGTTTCGATATGGAGCTTTGAAAATCAAGAAAAGGCGATATGAGGAAGTTTGATGGCAAGGATCTGGTAAATTGGACATTACAGATGGAGCAATATTTTGATCTAAATGATGTACAACTGTTACAAAAGGTACATATTGCATCTTTATATTTAGAACCAAATCAATTTGTATGGTATAAAAGTCTTTGTTCTCGTAAACCACTTGTCACCTAGTCAATTCTCACAAAAGAAATGATAGCACATTATGAGGATACAAAGAGCAACACCTTCTTTAGCCAATTGATAAATCTCAAACAAAAGGGTTCAATGGTAGAGCACGTTGAGTACTTCCAAAAATTGAATACAAGGATAATGATATTCCAGAGAAGCAAAGGATTGACGTCTTCATAGGGACTTTAAAGGATAACATTCACGATGAGGTTTGTCTTTGGGAACCTGATTCATTGGAGAAGGCATTTAGGTTGGCATGAAAAATTGAAAGTGGAATTATGGAAACAAGGAATCTTACCATTGACTTCCAACTTCTTTTGAAGTGACTCTTCTTAAAACCCTAATCTTTAGCTTCTTTGTATATATAGATCATTATAAATAATTAATTTTGATTAACATATTATTATATATTACATATTTCAATATGGAGAACCATATTTATATATATTTCGATATTAATTACTATAATAGTATTTATATATTTACAATATAATTTTATTAATATGTTATAATTAATATAATACAATAAAAATAGGTTTAGTTATTATTTTAATCTTTTGATTATTGTATTCAGTTAATATCGATAAAATAATATAAATGAGTCAAATATCATCAAATATAGCCATTATTAAATAATAATGAAATATATATATTATATATATATATATAATATATATATATTAATAAGAATAAACATTAATAGATTAATAAAATCTATTTTATATTAACATATTATTAAATATTTCTTATATCAATATAAATAACCATATTTTATATCGTTATAAAAGAATAATTTTGATTCTTTCATCTTAACATATTATTAAATATTACATATATCGCTATAAATAACCATATTATATATTTCGATATTAATTACTATATAATATTTATATATTTAAATATATATATATATTTATTAATATATTATAATTCAATATAATACAATAAAAATAGGTTTAGTTATTTTTTTTTATATGTTATTTGGTTATATCGATAAAATAATTTAAATGAGTCAAATATCATCTAATATAGTCGTTATTAAGTTGATATATATATATATATATATTAAACAATGAAACAATTAATAAAATTTATATAAATATTATGTGACATTCCCCTTTCCCTCACCCTGCTCAAATATAGTTGTTATCTTCTAGTTGTTAGGTTGGCCTCTATCCCTATTTAACCTTCTTCCTAGATCCATTTCTTCATCATGTCCTGAAGATGAACCACAGTCGATGGTTTGAAACACGTCGACCAAAATCTTCAATGTGATTTCTTTTGAAAAATTCTTTATTCATTATGATATGGATCACAGAAGCTTGAATTCGAATATATTTGTGTTCTTCAACTTCAATTTTGAGACCTTGAACTTTTTCTTCAAGAGCGTTGGAATGGATCTTCTCAGCCTTGAGCTCTTTTATAAGCTTGATTGCCTCCTTAGAAAATTCTTCTATGGTCAACCCTTCTTCTTCGTTGTTTGATAACTCTTGTTTATTGTGCTTGGCCATAAAAAATACTCTCTCATTTGGTTCTTCTTCACTGTCACTGTCTTCATCGGATGATGAGCTATCTTCTTTAGAGAGAAAGTTCCTTTTGAATCCTTTCTTCTTGCCTTGCTTGTTGAATTTCTTAAAGGCTTTTTTTTCTTTTCAGTTTCCATCACTTCTGTTTAGACATTTTGCTGCTAAATGTCCAACCTCACCACAACCGAAACATATCAATGGAAGTTTACCTTTGAATTTTCCCTTACCAATTTTCAGTTTTCTCGTAAAGTAAGCATATTCTCCATCTGAAAAATCTTCTTCATCATCGTCCTTTTCTTCACACTTGCAGGTGCAGGTGCAGGACTTTGCCTCTGAAGGTTGTTTGTCCTTATTGGTTTTCTTAGATGCAGCGAATGCAGTTTCTAGATGCGAAGTACCCTCTTCTTTATCAAGTATCATTTCAGATGCTATGACAACTCCATGTAATTCCTCTTTGCTGAGTTTGTCCAGATTTGCACTGTATTCTAAGATCGATACCTTTGGGTTGAATCTTCCTAGTAATGTTCTAAGAATCTTTCGTATAATAGAGTTCTCATCAACAGGGTCTCCCAATCCTTCCGGAGTGTTGGTTATTTCATCAACGTGTTGGAGGTATGCAACAATGTTGTCATCTTATTTCATTCCGAGTTGCTCAAATTTTTCTTTGTAGATTTGAAGCTTTGCTTCTTTGACATTTTAGTCACTTACATATATATTCTCAAGCTTGTCCCATACATTTTTGGCAGTTTTACAACCCAACACCTTATGATAAGCAGATTCAATAAGTCCATTGATAATAATATTCTTTGCTTTTGCATCATTTAGCAAATTCTTCTTACCTTGTTCATTCGCGATTGGTGTAAAGCCATTTTGAATAGTGTCCCATACTTCGTAACCTTGCGCCAAGAGATAGACCAACATTCTTCCTTTCCAGAGTGCATAATTATTTTTATTGAATAGGGGTACGCCACTCTTGGTATCCTCCTTGATCTCCTTCGAGTTGTTAAACTGCTATTGAAGGAACCAAGCTCTGATTCCAATTGTTGGAAAATAATTAGTGGGGGGGTGAATCAATATTCCTTAACAATTCGCACATTTAAATCTTTTTAGAGCATTAGTTAATCTTCAATTACCATTAATGTTTATGTAGTAACAACAATGAATAAAAGAACACAAAGGGCACAAAAATTTTAGGTGGAAAACCCCCTCTGGGTCAAATACCACCGAACGCTTTTCTAATAATTCTTTAATCTTCAACTCCAATTGAAAAGAAAGCTCTAGCTTCATAGAATCTAGAAAAGCATTGTTTTGCAGCTCCCACTGGATGGACGCTCCAACGCTCGGGATTCTTGAGTAGTCAATTGAACGAATGCCCCAACACCCAATGAGTTACAACTCACCCTAGCACCACCCTACCACCCTGATGTTTTCACAGGCTTGAACCTGTTGGTGACTTCATGCACAAGCCTAGCACCACCCTACCACCCTATAGAAGAATAAAAGAAGAATGGACTCCCGTACTAGGGAAAATGGTCCACTTTACAATGATATAGAAAAACGTAGAAGAAGAAGATGCACTAGACCATAACCCCAACTATGATACAACCACCTAATGATGATCCTAGACCTCCTGACATTGCCTCTTCAACTCTTGGCAGATAGACACTTGTACAACTTTTACAATGACTCTGTACAGTGATGCTTTTACAATGATTGTGTGTAGTGCTTCCAACTTGAAGACTTCATGTGGTGAACTTCTTGTTGTTGTTCTGCACCTTGATTGTTGCTCTTGTCATGCTACCCTTTCTCAATATTCAAAACATTAGATTATGCATTGAGTTTTCTCTTGATGAATATATAATACCTGCAAAAAGTCTTCAAAGAAATACCGATGACATGATAATAGCAAAACTTACTTTATCCTGCAGAACATATGTCAGTGCTAAACAAAAACAACAAATTAGAATACAAAGAAACTAATGCAATCAAGAGATGGACATGCATATACAGAAGATACTTACCTGTAGCTTACCTTTGCTGCATCATTTTGTTGCACCTTTCTCTTTGCTGCCCTAAAAAGTCTGGTCCTTTTCACTTCGGTACTGTAGAAGCCCTACCAGTGTTCTTTCCAATGCAATATGTCTGACCCGATTTGGACTCTTCAAGGCAAAGTTATGCCCAATCTCTCTTAATGACCTAATTATGGACTAGTTCAGTAGAACGAACTTGTACGACATACCATGTGTCACTATTTCCTCCTTCGGCTCTGAAATTGATACACAGGAAACTACAATCCGTGCACTGTCCGCCACTTTTTATAGAATTCCAATCCTCTTCTTTGAGAGAGAGTTATGATGATTTTCCTAGGGTCACTTCTTTGAGATGAAATTCGTCAGCCTGCAAAAACCCTAACTTTCATAGACAATATCTCCAAAAATATAGCGAACCAAGATCTTATTTTCGATCACGACATTAATCAGGATTGTGAATCAAATGGGTTTTAATTTCAGAATCTAAGACTTCGCAGAAATGAATTTATAGCGAAAATGCCATGATCTGTTCATTTGGAGGATATATGAGATTTCTTTTTATAGAGTTGAGAGGGGCTTCTATAGAGAATGTTGGAGGGATTTTAGGAGCTTAGAAAATTATTAATTATTGACTATTCAATGACCAAAACCAATTATGAGAGCCATGCCACAACCCCATAGGGTTTTAGCCGATTAACTGGGGTCACTAACTTCAAACATGAATATCTCTCAAACCATGAAGAATTACTTGGCGTGCCATATATCAACGGAAACATCTCGACGAATAGAATCTATCTAGAAGATCCTTGACTCAAAATAGAGTAAGTTGTGGAGTCAAAATTCCCTTGGAAGATTAGGTTAGCCCTTGGTGCTGCTTGGGTTGACATCAATGACAACCTCAGATCATATTTAGATCAACAATCTCCCCCTTTGGCATTGATGGCAACACAAGTACTCTCTTTGCGATCAGGGCACCTCTTCCTACTGCCTTCTCTACCCCTTTGACATCAATGGAAAAGGGTAACTCCCCCTGACACACAACCATCCTGCGGACTTGTACACACTTCCACTCCCCCTTTATTTTCTGAATAAGGAAAATCTAATGAGAACTTGGGAGAATCCCAAGCTTTTGGGATTGGATATTCAAATGCTCCACGAGGTAAAGGTTTAGTGAAGATATCAACGATTTGTTATTTTGTACCAACATATTCAAGTTTGATATTCTTTTCAGCGACTTGTTCTCTAACAAAATGATATTTTATCGGAATGTGTTTTGTTTTTGAATGCATGACAGGATTCTTGGAGATGCTGATGGCACTAGTGTTATCACAGAAGATGGGAATAGGCTCACTGAATTGTACTTGAATATCTTGCAAAGTTTGTTTCATCCAAAGGGCTTGAGTACAACAAAATTGCCACTGCAATGTATTCTACTTCTACTATAGATAATGAGATTGAGGTTTGCTTTTTGCTCAACCATGATACGAGACAACCACCTACATAGAATTCTGCTCCACTAGTACTCTTACGATCATCAATGCTTCCTACCCAATCTACATCTGTAAAGGCTTGAGTAATGAGATTGTCGCCCTTGGGATACCACAAGCCATATTTTGTTGTGCCCCTTAGATATGGAAGAATTCTTTTGATGACAATAATATGTGATTGTTTTGGTGCTGCTTGGAATGTTGCTACTTGTCCAACTACTTGCATAACATTTGGTCGGGAGGTTGTTACATATAGAAGACTACCAATCATAGATCTGTACAACCTCTAATCCACATCCTTAGATGAGTCATCTATGCTCAATTTGCAACCTATTACCATTAGAGTAAGGACGGGTTTGCAATCTTCCATTTTGAATTTCTTGAGCATTTCCTTGATGTACTTGACTTGACATATAAATATTCCTTCTCTTGCTGATATATTTGAAGCCCTAAGAAGTATGTCAACTCACCATGTAAAGACATCTCGAACTCACTTTGCATCTTTGTAGCAAAGTTCTTACTTAGTCGATCATTATTGCTACCAAATATTATATCATCCACATATACCTCAACGATCGTTAAACTATCCTTATCTATTTGTACGTAAAGATTGCTATCAGTAGTACCTTTCTTGAACCATTATTGATGTAGATATCTGTCAAGACGAGCATACCATGCTCTAGGAGCTTGGTTGAGACCATATAGAGCCTTCTTTAACCTGCAAACATAGTCTTCTTTTTCTGATAGTAGAAAACCTTCAGGTTGTTCGATGTAAACTTCTTCTTCTAATTCTCCATTCATAAATGCTGACTTAGCATCCATTTGGTAGACTTCTATTTTTCTTGAGCATGCATAGGCGAGAAACATCGGGATGGCTTCCATTCTGGCAACCTGTGCAAATGTTTCGTCGAAATCAATTCCTTCCACTTGTGCATAGCCTTTCCGAACCAATCTTGCTTTGTTTCTGGTAACTTGTCCATCTTCATTCAATTTGATCCTAAACACCCATTTACGCCCAATGACATTTTTATCTTTTGGTCATGGAACTAATTCCCAGGTGTTGTTCTTCTCGATTTGATCCAATTCTTCATTCATAGCTGCTACCCAATGTTCATTTTGGCTGGCTTCCTCAAAACTACTAGGCTCAAGGGTTGCTAGAAAAGCAATGTGAGCTTGTTGTGATGAATGTAGTTGTCGACCGTTTCTTGTTCCAATTCCTTCATTTATGTCACCAATGATTTGATTTGATGGATGGTTCTTTTGAATCCATTCTATTGTTCTCTTTGGAGGAGCTTCTTGTTGTTGTTCTTGTATATCTTGTTGATCATTATTTACTTCTCCCTGGTTGAAAGTTGCTTCTTGTTCTAGAATTTTATCTATACCTTTTTCAACCTCTGTCTCAAGTTTCAAAGATTCTAGATCCTCATCATTATTCGTTAGAATACTATCTTCGTCAAATGTAACATTTATGCTCTCCACTATCTGTTTTCGTCTTAGATTATAACATTTATAGGCCTTTCTTTTGCGTGAGTAACCAACAAAGATACCTTCATCAACACGCGATTCAAACTTACTCAACTTTTGATCTTCTCTTTTGATATAGCATTTGCTTTCAAAGATTCTGAAATATTTTACATTAGCCAGTTTTCCTTTCCATAAATCATATGGGGCCTTATTGAAATTATTTATTAGAAGACTTCTATTGATAATGAAGACTGCTATATCAATTGCTTGAACCCAAAATTTTTCATCCAATTTTGAGTCCTTCAGCATTATTCTACCCATTTCTTGTACGGTTATGTTCTTTCTTTCAGCAACTCCATTTTGCTGAGGTGTTCGTGCTATTGAAAATTGTCTTTTTATTCCATTTTCCTCATGGTATTGCTGAAATAATTTGGAAGTTAATTCTCCGATCTGATCTTAGACACTTTATTTTTAAATTAGTTTCATTTTCAACCAACTCCTTGTAGATCTTAAAGCACTAAAATGATTCAGATTTTTTCTTTAGGAAACTGATGGCTGTCATCCTGGTATAGTCATCTATTATTAACATGAAATATAATTCTCCATGCAAGCCTTTTGTTCCCATAGGACCACATAGATTAGTATGTATCAATTCCAATGGATGTGATGCAAAGTGTTCTTTTGTTTTAAATCTGCACTTTGTCTTCTTGCCGCGCTGACAGGCCTCACATATTGTGTTGGAAGGTTTTGAGATTTTCGACATTTCTCGTAGTGCTTCCTTTTTTCTTATCCTGACAAGATTGTCAAATTTTATGCGACCCATTCGTTTGTGCCATAACCAACTTTCATCTTCTTTAGCTAGTAGACATGCTTTAGTTGCTTCATCCAGAACATATATGTCGTTTGGAGCTCGACTTGCTATAGCCACAATTTTATTATACCTGCCTTTCCTGATTTCACATTTTGTGGAGTTGAATAACATTGTGTCCTTGATCACACATTTGTCCAACACTGAGTAGATTGTGATTCAGGTTTTCAACCAATAGAACATTCTTGGCTAGAGCATCTTTGCTTCTGAGACTGACGGTACTTGATCCTATAACATTTGAAGATCCATCATTTCCAAAGGACACAGTTCCATCCTTTTTCTCTTTCAGAGATACAAATTTCTTTTTATCTCCAGTCATATGCGTTGAGCAATTGCTATCAACATAACACACATCTTTGTTGCTTTGAGCCTTGAGAGCGAGAGTACAATTATCAGTGTTCTTCTTCTTCCATGTTCGTTCATTTTGTGGCTTCGAAGATTCTTCTGGAGGATTTTCAAGTCTGCAGTCTCTGGCTATGTGTCCAAAGTTTTGACATTCGTAACATTCAATATTACTTCTTAAATGTTCAAATCTATTGATGTTTTGTTTAGCCTTGGGAGGTTCACATTTGACAGATCTCCTAGAATTGTATTGGTTCCTAGGGTACATGCAACATTTTGCAGCTTTATGACCAAATTTTCCACATGAATAACAATAGCTATGAAAAATATGTTGGTACCTGGATGGAAATCTTTGTCGGGAATTGTCTTCCAAGGCCGTTCTTGCGAATCTTGTCTAATGAAGTCTACATGCATGTCAGATCTCATAGGTTCATTGTATTTTGTTGTAGAAGGTCCTACTTCTTCCTCTTTGTAACCAAGGCCAGTTCTGTCGTTGTAAGATTGTTGATTGTTGATGAGTTATTCCAATGCCCTTGTGCTGTTGGCATAGTTTTGGACAATTTTTCCCTTCTTCACTTCCTTACACAACGAGACTACTTCGGCTTCTAATGCTGCCCTTTCTCGGTGGCTTTCTTCCAACTTCTTTTGAAGTGACTGTTTAATACATTTGTGTTCTTCAACTTCAATTTTGAGACCTTGAACTTGTTCTGAAGAGTGTTGGAATGGATCTTCTCAATGTTGAGCTCTTTTATAATCTTGATTGCCTCCTTAGGAAATTCTTCTATGGTCAACCTTTCTTCTTCATTGTTTGATACCTCTTGTTTATTGTGCTTGGCCATAAACAATACTCTCTCATTGGCTTCTTCTTCACTGCCACTGTCTTCATCGGATGATGAGCTATCTTCTTTAGAGAGAAATTTCCTTTTGAATAATTTTTTCTTGCCTTGCTTGTTGAATTTTTTAAAGCCTTTTTTTCCTTTTGAGTTTCCATCACTTCTGATAGGACGTTTTGTTGCGAAATGCCCAACCTCACCACAACCGAAACATATCAATGGAAGTTTACCTTTGAATTTTCCCTTATCAATTTTTAGTTTTTTTCTAAAGTAAGCATATTCTCCATCTGAAAAACCTTCTTTATCATCTTCCTTTTCTTCACACTTGCAGGTGCAAGTGCAGGTGCAGGTCTTTGCCTTTGAAGGTTGTTTGTCCATATTGGTTTTCTTAGATGCAATGAACACAGTTTCTAGATGCGAAGTACCCTCTTCTTCATCAAGTCTCATTTCATATGTTATGAGAACTCCATGTAATTCCTGTTTGCTGAGTTTGTCCAGATTTGCACTGTATTCTAAGATCGATACCTTTGGGTTGAATCTTCCCGATAACGTTCTAAGAATCTTTCGTATAATAGTCTTCTTGTCAACAAGCTCTCTCAATCCTTCCAGAGTGTTGGTTATTTCATCAACGTGTTGGAAGTATGCAACAATGTTGTCATCTTCTTTCATTCCTTGTTGCTCAAATTTTGCTCTGTAGATTTGAAGCTTTTCTTCTTTGGCATTTGAGTCACCTGCATATATATTCTCAAGCTTGTCCCATACATTTTTGCTGGTTTTACAACCCAACACCTTATGATAAGCAGATTCAGTAAGTCCACTGATAATAATATTCTTTGCTTTTGCATCATTTACCAAATTCTTCTTACCTTTTTCATCTGCGGTTGGTGTAAAGCCATTTTGAATAGTGTCCCATACTTTGTAACCTTGCGCCAAGAGATATACCTCCATTCTTTCTTTCCAGAGTGCATAATTATTTTCATTGAATATAGG
Source organism: Pinus taeda (assembly GCA_000404065.3). Lineage (NCBI taxonomy): Eukaryota > Viridiplantae > Streptophyta > Pinopsida > Pinales > Pinaceae > Pinus > Pinus taeda. Next base: position 148,881 of record APFE031338427.1, read on the forward strand.
TACACCACTCTTGGTATGCTCCATGATCTCCTTCCAGTTGTTAAACTGCTATTGAAGGAACCAAGCTCTGATTCAATTGTTGGAAAATATTGGGGTGGGGGGTGAATCAGTATTCCTTAGCAATTAGCATTTTTAAATATTTTCAGAGAATTAGTTAATCTTCAATTAGCATTAATGTTTATGCAATAACAACAGTGAATAAAAGAACACAAGAGGCACAAAAATTTTAGGTGGAAAACCTCCTTCGGGTCAAAAACCACCAAACGCTTTTCTAATAATTCTTTAATCTTCCACTCCAATTGAAAAGAAAGCTCCAATTTCCTAGAATCTAGAAAAGCATTCTTCTCCAGCTCCCACTGGATGGACGCTCCAATGCCCAAGATTCTTCAGTAGTCAACTGAACGGATGCCCCAACACCCAATGAACTACAACTCACCCTAGCACCACCCTACCACCCTGAAGTTTTCACAGGCTTGAACCTGTTGGTGACTTCATGCACCAGCCTAGCACCACCCTACCACCCTGTAGAAGAATAAAAGAAGAATGGATTCCCGTACCAGGGAAAATGGTCCACTTTACAACGATATAGAATGATGTAGAAGAAGAAGACACACTAGACCATAACACCAATTATGACACAACAACCTAATGATGATCCTAGACCTCTTGACACTACCTCTTCAACTCTTGGCAGATAGACACTTGTACAACTTTTACAATGATGCTTTTACAATGACTCTGTACAATGATACTTTTACAATGATTGTATGCAGTGCTTCCCACTTGAAGACTTCATGTGGTGAACTTCTTGCCGCTGTTCTGCACCTTGAGTGCTGCTCTTGTCATGCTACCCTTTCTCACTCTTTAGAACATTAGATTATGCATTGAGTCTTCCCTTGATGAATATATAATACCTGCAAAAAGTATTCAAAGAAATACCCATGACATGATAATAGAAAAACTTACCTCATCCTGCAGAACATATGTCAGTGCTAAACAAAAACAACAAATCAGAATACAAAGAAACTAATGCAATCAAGAGATGAACATGCATATTCAGAAGATACTTACCTGTAGCTTACCTCTGCTATATCATTTTGCTGCACCTTGCTCTTTGTTTCCCTAGAAAGTCTGGTCCTTTGCACCCCTTGACAACACTTGATCTAGTTTTTCTTGCCTTCTAGGAGCACGATATTTAATTTGATGTATCTCCACGATTTTAGATGCCCAACATGTGGTCTTCTTTCCTGTAGAAGCCCTCCGAGTCTTCTTTCCAATGCCACATGTTTGACCCAATTTGGACTCTTCAAGACAAAGTTATGCCCAATCTCTCATAATGACCTAATTATGGACTAGTTCAATAGAGCAAACTTGTACAATGTACCATGTGTCACTATTTCCTCCTTCGACTCTAAAATTGGTAGACAAGGAACTACAGTCTGTGCACTGTCCGCTACATTTTACAGAATTCCAATCCTCTTCTCTACGAGAGAGTTATGACGATTTCCCCAAGGTCACTTCTTTGAGATGAAATTCGACAACCTGCAAAAACCCTAACTTCCATAGACCATATCTCTGAAAATATAGTGAACCAAGATCTGAAATTCTGTCACGACATTCGTCAGGATTGTGAATGAAATGGGTTTTAATTTCAGAATCTAAGACTTCACAGAAATGAAGTTTTAGTGAAAATTCCACGATCACTTCATTTGGAGGATATATGAGATTTCAGTTTATAGAGTTGAAAGGGGCTTCTATAGAGAATGTTGGAGGGATTTAGGGAATTAAAAAATTATTAATTATTGACTATTCAATGACCAAAACCAATTATGAGTGCCACGCCACAACCCCATAGGGTTTTAGCCCACTAACCGGGGTTACTAACTTCAAACATGAATATCTCTCAAACCGTGAAGAATTACTTGGCGTGCCATATATCAACGGAAACATCTTGACGAGTAGAATCTATCTAGAATATCCCTGACTCAAAATAGATTAAGTTGTCAAGTCAAAATTCCCTTGCAAGATTAAGGTAGCGCCTGGTGCTGCTTGGGTTGACATTAATGACAACCTCAGATCATCTTTAGATCAACATGCTCCAATAGGCTAATATGCAAATCATGGATGACTAGCACAAGGACTGGTATATTGCTTCGCTACTACCCCATTTGAGTTTGCCACTGTCGCAATAGAAGATTGGAACGCAGGCGGAGGCACTAGAGATTGTTATGAAATTGGAAGCCTCACCTATTCAGTATACGAATCTGGGAGTACAACTGATTCAATCATAGTTGGCTAGCTTGCATATGGAGTTGCAGAGCCTCAAAAAGGGAAAGGAAATCCAGAATGAGGTCTGTGCGGAAGTATGTTGTTTGAAATGTAACGGCTAGGGTCATGATAAGGATCATTTCCTGATGCACCCGATATATCTAGTTGGGGGAGGACCTGTCCCCTTGAAGCGAAAAAACACTGCTAGGCCAAGTACATGAATAGTACCCTGGTGCGCTATCTGTTAGATTACAAGAAAACATACGATGGACAATTTTCATTTGCTGCAGAAGTTTGGGCAGACTCCCCAACAACTGTTTTGTAATTTCTATAAGTCGGTGGGTCATGACGAGCGCAATCGCCGAAGTTATGAATTAATGATGGAGATAACACCAACATGTAAAGTATAGATGGAGGCTCGTCCTCAAGATCAAGGCGCAATTGTGGCGCGCTGAGGATTTTAGGGATAAGGAAGAGGACGAGGAGGAGCAGGAAGAAGTTGTGGCCAGATCATTTGTTACAATTGTGGAGAACCAAGTCACTTCACGTGAGATTGTCATAATCCAACACACCCCTCATGTCAATATTGTCGACAATTTGATCATGTCATAGAAGATTGCCCCGTGCTCATTGAAAAGATGCAAGAAAATAAGATCCAAATTCAGCAGCCTACACAGAACATCCATATGATGAGATCAGAACCGCGCGAAGATGGTCCTAGTGTTAATATTGTGATGCGAAGCGACATAACTACCAGGGAGGATAAAGGGAAGAGACCTGAGGAAAACGTATGGGTTCACAACGCTGCTAATAAGGAGGCTGGATTTGATGTAAATAAAGTAAAGGAAACATTTATGGAAGCAAAAAGGAGCTTTGCAGATGCTTGAGCTTATACATCAACACGAGGAAGCCTGAAGACGACAGTATTGTGTAGAAGGCAGACTCCTCATTATTAGCATCATTTTTACAAATCTGCATTAAGCTCCTAAGGGATAAGAAGGCAGTAGAGGGACTGCAAGAATTGATAAAAAACTGCACTGGAAAGAATAAGCCACTATTGGAATAGCGTGGTACATAAGGTGGGCAAAAGTAATAAAATGATTGGTCACGAAATGAGATTGATTGCATAGATTGGAGAATTTGAAATGGACCAAGTAATTCTTGATTTAGGGTCTAATGCCAATGTTCTGCCGAAGCAAACCTGGGAAAGGATGGGAAGACCAGCGTTACAGTGGTCCCCGATCTAGCTGAGAATGGCGAATCAGTAAAAGGTTATTCCTATGGGGCACCTACAGTGGTGACTGTGGATATTGAAGCGCTGCTTGGGATTGATTGGGAATTTGATATGAACGCAATCATCAACTTTAAGAAGCGAAATATGACATTTGAAAAGAAATAACTAAGGGTTATTGTTCCATTGGATCCAGCCAAGGGTGCGCAGTATACTGAACCTATCCATGATTATGATGAGGAGGACAATATGGAGAAAATCTATAAGCTTACTGCGTGAGATGAAGATTGTATCAACCCTACAGTGGATGGGTGAATCATGTGGCAGAAGGACAACTCCTACAATTTAGATTCAGATGAGGAGCTTGAACACTGGAAAAACATGCGGCGTGAGGTATCATCGCTGCAATGCAATAGGCTCACAAAGTCACTTCGATGTATATCCAATGAGGTACGCAACTTATCGTATTATGATGGCTTAGAAGATGTCAATTTATTTTTGGATATATTTGAAAGGGATGTACCAGAGGAACATCGGTTCTAGGAACTCGACATCGCGTTGAGAGCTATGCCTACCAGATGGTTGGGGTATGCATAAGAACAACTTCGAAGATTGGAAGGAATATCAGTGGATGATGAAGCTACAGTTTGGGTATGTCAATACCCGTATTATGGAGAAATATACAGGGAAGGATGATCCGTGTGAGCATCTGGCTCGATGGAAGAAAGCATGGGGAGAAGAACTACAACAAGAATGGGTTCATATATTTTGCCACACTTTGGATACGATTATGATGAACTTGTATCTAGAAACAGAGCTGCGACATGGAACCGTAGAATGGGATGTTCTGAAGTAAAGTTTTCTGCTCACTTTTAGCTTTGAAGATGGATTTGAGTGTATTGATGAAGCATTACAAGAGATCAAAGCTGCAATATTCAGAATGCCTAAAGAACCTGCTGCATGGGTACAACCAGATTAGAGTACGCAACTGCGCCATGCGCTTGAATGCTGCAATGTGACCATTGAGGAAGGCGAAGAAGATCCTAGGAACATCAACATTCTTGAGTCAGAAGAACAACGTGAAGTTGCAGGGCCTAAGGTAGAAGTCCCTGATATTTCACAGCCCTTGAAGACTAAGCAGGTGAATATGGGATCGGAAGCGTAACTAAAGTTCGCAAACATGGGCGACTATTGGGACAAACACACAGTGGAAAAAGTCACGAATTTACTGTTGGAGTATCAGGACATGTTTCCCACCAAGTTCTCTGATCTAAAAGGGATAGTAGGGGATCTGGGCGTCATGAAGATCACTCTAAAGCCAGATGCGAAGCTTGTGAAGCAACACCCTTATCAGTTGAATCCTAAGTATAAGGAAAAAGTGCACGAAGAACTAAATAAAATGCTTGCAACCGGGATTATTGAACCTATCGAGGAATCAAACTGGGTTAGTCCCACGGTGGTTCAGGAAAAGAAGATGCAGAGTGAGATGCATAGACTTAAGGAAGTTGAATGGCGCTTGTGTCCACGATCCATTTCCTATGCCATTTACAGATGAAGCATTGAAAAATGTTGGAGGTCAGGAAGCTTATTCATTTACTGCTGGGTTCTCAAGGTACCATCAGATCAAGATCGCGCTGGAGGATCGAAGTAAGACCACCTTCGCGACTGAATGGAGTTGTTTTCAGTATACAATTATGCCTTTTGAACTTAAGAATGCCCCTGCAATCTTCTCTAGGGTGGTAGTAGTAGCTTTCAAGGAACTTATTCACAAGTTTTTGGAGGTTTACTTCGATGATTGGATATTATTTGGGTTAGTAAAGAGACATGTTGCTAGTCTTCACCTCATGTTGGATACTTGTCGAAAGTATTAGATATCCCTTAATTTGAAGAAATGCATATTCTCCATACCATATCGAGTACTGTTGGGCCATGTAGCCTGTAAGCAAGGGTTGATGGTGGACCCTGCCAAAATTGTAATGATGATTAATTTGGAGCCTCCAAAGAATGTCAAACAATTGCACGTGACGTTGGGCAACACATGGTATTATAGGAAATTCATCAAAGCGTATGTGCAAATCACCGCACCCATGGAAAAATCGCTGAAAAAGGATGTGACATTTCGCTGGGGTGATGATTGCTAGAAGAGTTTGGATATTTTGAAGGATAAAATGGTCACTGCGCCGATTTTAGTGTTCTTTGACTGGAAGAAGGAGTTCCACGTCCATGTAGATGCATCCTGCATAGCACTAGGAGATGTGCTAACCCAACCAGGTGAAGGTGATATCGACCATACAATGGCGTTTGCGAGTAGAAAGTTATCGAAGGAAGAAAAGAATTATTCAACCACAGAGGGCAAAGGACTAGCGATGGTGTATGCGTTGCAGAGATTCAAGCACTATTTTCTAGGTTCACACTTCAAGACGTACACAGTCCATTCTGCTTTGAAGTACATGGTCAACAAGCCTGTGTTGGGGCAGGGGGGGGGAATATGTAGATGGTTGCTGCTCTTTCAATAATACGACTTTGAAGTAATTGTGAAGCCAGGACGACTGAATGCTGGACCAGATCACCTCTCACGGATTAAGAATGCTGATGAGCCTACAAATCTGGAGGAAGGATTTCCTGATGCATAGCACTTTGCTATGTGCGTCGCAGACAAGTATTTTTCTAATATAATCTGGTTCTTATCCACAGGTACAACTCCTGAATGGTATACGACACAACAAAAGAAAGAGTTGGTGGTTCGGGCTGCAAATTTCTCTGTTATCGTTGGACATTTATATAAAATGGGATCCGATGAAATATTGCAGAGGTATGTCCCAGAGTATGAACGAAAAAGTATCCTCATTGAAGCGCATGGAAGGGTTGCAGGAGGGCACTATGTGGGAAGAGCAACTGCACAAAAGATTCTACAAGAAGGACTATTGTGGTCGACTGTGCATAAGGATTCCAAGGGTTTTTGCAATGCATGAGATGTCTGTCAGAGAATGGGGAGACCGTCGTGAAGGGATGAATTTCCCTTGAACATGCAGTTGTCCTTAGAAGTGTTTGATAAGTGGGCGATAGACTTCGTAGGGCCAATTCAACCACTGGGGAAGAAGACATGGGTTAGACACATCATTAGAATGACTGAATATTTAACCAGGTGGATTGAGGCACAGCCTGTAAAAGATTATAGTGCTACAACAGATGCAAAGTTCGTTTTTGAATATATCCTATCTTGATTCGGCTTCCCTAAGATCTTGATGAGCAGTAGAGGTTTGCACTTCTTAAATGGAATAATTGCTGCTTTGCTCGAAGAGTTCCAGATGTATCACTAGAAGAATATTCCATATCATCCTCAAGCAAACAATATAGTAGAAGCATTTAACAAAATCCTGGAGAATGCCTTAACGAAGATTTTCAATGCGAAGCGAAATGATTGGGATGTGCGCATACCAACTGTTCTATGGGCGTATAGAACTACATGTAAGAAGTTGACGGGAAAAACGTCGTTCTGACTAGTTTATGGACATGAAGCTATCATGCCGATGGAGTACATCGTGCCCACTTTGCAGATTGTTGCAGTTACAGACATGGTTGATTGAGATACCGTGGAAGAACGCCTCGCGCAACTCGTTGAGTTGGAGGAAGATCGCTTCTTGGCGAGTTTTATTAGCAGTTGCAGAAGGATCGTGAAAAGGCATGGCATGATCGCCATATTAAACAACACACATTTAAGAATGAAGATGTGGTATTGTTGTATGACAGTAAGTTCATGAAGTTTCCAGGGAAGTTCCAAATGCACTGGCTGGGGCCATATATTATTAAGGAGATTATGAATGGAGGTGCAGTTCAATTCGTGAAGTTGAACGAGGAACTATTTCTAGGAAAAGTCAATGGGAGTCAGTTAAAGTTGTACAGGGGTGATCCCGTCTCTGCGCAATGACTATATGGACGCAGGATAGTCTTAGTGTTCTAGGCAGTTGCAAGGGGGTGCGGGACTATAAACTACACTACCAAAATCATGGTTGCACGAAATGATTGGGTTGCGCGATGAATCAAGGGAAGACACTGAGGAGAGTTGCGATGAAGGAGCTATGTTAGAATGGTGGGTCCTGCACAACCTAGCCAAAAAGTGATCATTGGAAGCATTGTAGCTAATTAGATGGCGATTTTTACGTTAAAGGGCGATGGGGCAGAGCATTTAAGATGCATATCTTTGGAAATTTGCTGCCAAAAGTGCATTAATGACAGGGATTTGGAGGGAACAGACAGATTTGAATTCAAATTGAGTTATAAATATGGCATCCCGACCCACATTCAGACACTTTGCTTCCTGATAATTTGCCTTAAGTTGTTGCATGTTCATTTGCGTTAAGAGGATTGTTGTATGTTTGACAAAGATTGGGAGAGAATTAAGGAGTAGATTTCACAGCCGGGATTCGAAAATTTAACTGATTGGCAGAGCGAAATATACATTGAGAGAATAACCAAAACTCGACCTGAGACGGAGTCGACCCAGCTTGTACCTACAAGGTTGCCTACTACAGAGCCTAGGTCACCATGGCCTATGCCATTTGTTTCCACGACGGGAGATAAGAAGCAGAAGAAGCCTCTGTAAGCATCGGTGTGACAATCGCTGCGCAAAAATCTGACGGAGGTTCGACAGAAGGGAAAAATGGACAGATCCAGGGAGCCGATGGAGCCCCTAGACTTAGATGAGGAAGAACTAGCCGGGGGTGTTGAGGAGATTGATGCAGAGTAGGTTGAGCCAATAACTCGGCTACTGCCATATATACCGCCAAGAAAATCCATGGCTAAAGTGCCCAAAGACCCGAATTCAAAGAAGTTCATGGTCTCCACATCTTTGCTGCCGGAGAATATGCCGTTTGAGGGAAATTTGCTAACATAGGTACCATACTTAAAAATGGAGGATTGGGACCTGGGGGACCACGCGAAGTTCCCACAGTTGGAGCCAAGAAAGTACCTGAAGAAGGTATACTATGAATATTTGGACGTCACATGGCTTGAGCCGATGAAATGGGTTGCCAGAGTTGGGTGCATGGGGATACTGAATATGTTGTGGGTGCCGCACTTTAGACGCAGTTCTATAAACACAATCCATGTATGTCAAATTTTGATGCTGGTGCATGATGGGTGCCTCTGGTTGGGAGGGCCCATCCTGATCACTGATATGCTAATCCACAGAATAACATTATTGCCATATCAAGGAGTAGACCCTACAACGACATTTGTAGGAAAATCACAGGAGAAGAAATTTGCAGATCAAATGAAGAGAGATTTCAAGCTGATGAAGAAGTCGCGTGGCTATGCAATCAGTTCCATATCTAATGGCACAGTGCAGTTCGAAACACAAATCTTGGCTGGAAAAATCATGCGGAAATGCCGTGCGAATGAAGTACTGACATCAGTAGTGTCTTTGGCTGCGTAGTGTGCCAAAGGAGTCCACTATAATTGGGCTCAATACTTGTGTCATGAATTTTTGGAGGATTGCAGAGAAGCCTAGGATGAGGGCAAGGCATTCCACTATGCGTGGTTGTTGTTGTTGATTGCGTTGGTGGCATGGCGGATGCTTGGAGGAAGTTAGTTTCCTCAGCAGGACTCAGATCTACTTGAGGTCGCAAAGTTCGCTTCGCTGTGGGCCACCAAAGACCTCGAGCGCATTATGGAGATGAAGATATTTTGGGTCTTATTTGAGTCCACGCTAAGGATGAAGATTAACCAGCGGCCAGGGTTATCACCAAGTTTGCACGCGAGTACCTCAATGTCGCAGATTTCAAGGCAGATTTCCGTAATCTGCACATCCTTGCGAAGAAAGACGCCACGTGTACATGGTACAGGTTTCCATACTTAGTCGCCAAGGATGATATTCTGGGATCCATTAGTAAATGGCCAAGTGAGTGGCTAACCCCCTCTGATGTCGACACGGGAACTAGTAAGGCTGCTGAAGGTGATGCAGCACAGACCACAACAACGACAAGAATGACGACAAAAAAGAAGAAGGAAGTACATAAAGCTTCCACAAAAGAGAAGGAAACAACAAAAGAAAAGGCTGCACAACAGAAAGAAGTTACTGCGAGGGAGAAAGAAGTTGTTGCAAGGGAGAAAGAAGCTGCTGCAAAGGAGAAAGAAGCAACCAAAGAACGAGTCTATGCCAAAGAGACCAACGTGACCAAGGAGAAAACTTCCACTATGTCGCAGACCACTATTGACCTCGACGAGTCAGATACTGAGCCCGCAAATGTGGAGGAAGAGATAGGGGGAGAAGAAGAAGGGGGCACAAGCTTGGAGTCCCCCTTCATCATCAAGAAGAGGCAAAAGAGGATTTCTATAAGGCCGCGCAAAAAGCAGAAATCAAACAAAACAACGAGTGCGATGCCTTTAGTCCTCCTGGAGGAAGACTTCGACGAAATCGGTGATGTGGTATGGGACGCCATGGAAAATATTTGGGGCCACATCAAAAAACATTACCAACAAATGTTGGGTAAGGTGTAGCAGGGCTTGCGAGAATTGCAGGTCGAAACATGTATTAGTCAAGCGAGCGTGGGACAGGTGAGCCTGAAGCAAGCAAGCCTGGAACAAACGAGCAGGTCAGCCTTAACAACAGAACTCACCACGGACCTCTGCACAGTGTAGTTACTAGAGGGATCTGTGCGCATCGATTCAGTAGAAGGCAGGGCACACCTCTTACACATGAAGGATTTGAGTATGAATCTGGCGGCACTTCTTATTCAGACACTGCACGAGCTCCATCAAGGGGCGTCAGATGGGCTCAGAAATCAGGAACAACGCGCACCTCTGATCCTCAACGAGGTCAAAACCAATAATCAATAGATGTTAGAAGAAAAGACACAGGCCCTTAAGGAAAGGGAGGAAGTAATGGCACGGAGTTAGTAGCTTGAAGTAGTAATAGTGTAGGCCTGTAGTGAGCTTCCTGAGCTCCGGATTCCAACATAAACGACCCCTGTGGAGAAGATTCCGAAGCTACTAAGTTCAAAGAGTCGAAGGAGGAAATTGGAAAAGTTAGATTTGAGCTGCAGGTGAAAATCTCTGAGCTCCAACTCAAGCTGCAACCAACCATGCCTCTAGAAGTCAGAGAGAAGTGCGAGGATGCTATTAAATGAGAAATGGCTACCTTAGAAGACGCAGTGAAAGACTACACTTAGTTGTTCGAACTAGCCATGGAATTATGGACGTTGCTGCAGGAGGATCCAACTCTGTAGAGTATTGAAGTTGACATTAGAGAAAAGCAGAGGCAGTTCGATGAGATAAGGTCTACAACACGAACCTTAGCACCAGTTCAAAGGTTCACCAGATTACAGTAGGGCAAGCTCATCCAGAGCGAAATTGATGAGCTACGTGGAAAGGATGCAATCATATCTTCAAGGATGCATCACTGGGAGGATGAGGCAAGTCAACTGACCCTATCAATACAGATCAAGCTGAGGGTAATGCAGCAGACGAAGAGAACTATGGGCCTTGTAGTCGAAGGCCCAACCACATAAAAATTGGTTGAAGAAGTTTGTTGGGTTGCTGCGCAGGGGACATTAGACCTGCAAATGTTTAAGATTGAATTCAATGCGCTGCAGGGGAAGATTGAGGCGCCACCAACAGAGTGGCTTGAGGACAAGTAATTTTTTTGTGTTGGGGGCCTGTTGGGATAGGGTCCTCTGGGGTCAATTTTGTAATAGTTTTTGTTATTTCTTGTAAAGTCTCCGCATTTTGAGGAGCGGAGCGCAAAGATAATTAGGAGTGAAAGGGGCTTTAGGAAGGTCAAAGCCTCTTAGTTTGTTAGAAATTAAGTAGTTTTTGACCCGCCCATGGTTCGCAGACCATGAGATTGTAATGAAAGATGCTATAACAAGGAGTCATAAAGAGTCAGAGGAGATAACCATTCGATGGAAGATCTATGTATGGGCAGTGATCTAAGTCAGATGAGTTTGTTTTCTATACTTAGGCGAAGGGGAAGGTTACTGTCGCTGTGTGTGCAAAGACCTTGGTAAGTCCGCAACTGAGCGCATGGGCCCCTGCAACTATGTGCACAGGAAGAAATACTTTGTAACAGAAGGATTGAACATAATAAATACTATTTTGGAGCAATATCTGTTTATCCTTGTGTTTATGTTTACTTTTGTATTTACTGTGAATTCTCTCTGTTTATTGCAATGATTACAAGAAACCCTTAATAGATGCGCGTAAGTGGTAGATCTGTTAGTTTACTTGATGTTATGAATGTTTAAAGCAATCGGCCTCGAGCTAGAATATGTTATCTGTAAGTTATTTTAATTCCCTCGTTTTAAGGATTAGGGTTCACGAAGGTCGGTATAATTCCCTAGGAGTAACAGAAACCCATCACACAGACCTCTGGATGTAGAAAACTGGTTCTGTCATCCCCCAATACTGCCTTGGTGAGACTGCAACTTGCGCTACACGGGTTGTTTCGGAAAGGGCCGGAAGTGTAGGGTTTTGTTGGTTGGCATGGCTAACTTTAAACCTGGGTCTAGACCCCCTCAAGCTAACAATATGTATAACCTTCCAAGGGTGTCCAATTTGCTTTAGGGCCGACCTGATCCAATATGCACATATGGGGCTTAATTCAAAATTACACTTTCCCTTGTCAAAATTGAGCTCTTCAATAATCAAAATTGGTCCTTTCGAAAAGAGGAATCTCGTCCCATGGTTGGAATTTATCACTAAGCTGCCAAATTAACACTTTGGTTGCATGTGGTCTCATGAGGAGGGTGTCATCCATAAATTGTAGTGAGAGGATGTAAGATTTTCAACATAGGGATTTAATACCTTTAATCTCATTGAGGATATTTAAGGTTTAATGGCTTTGTCAAGCCCTTTCACCGTAAGGGTAAAGAGGAATAGAGATAAGGGATCTTGTTTCCTGATACCACATGAGGGGTTGAAGGGTGTTGGGGGGGAACCATTAATGAGGATGGAGAAGAAAGATCTAGAAAGCAAGGCCATTATCTAGTTGGTCCATTTATTATCAAAACTGAAGGCTTTAACATGTAAAAGATATATTTCCAACTAAATTTATCAAAGGCTTAAGAAAGATCCAATTTTGTAAACATACCCTATTTCTTGGTGGTCTTTAGGGAGTGGACACTATTGTGAGTAAGAATGATGTTGTCCATGATTTGTTGCCCCTCCACATAACCAAATTTCTCAGGAGAAATTAAGGATAATAGAAGAGGTTTAAGCCCGTTGACTATTACATTTGAGATTATTTTATAAATACAACTACAAAGGGATATAGGTTTGAATTTGACAGATTCTATTGAGCAATCTTTCTTCAGGATTATGGTGAGAAAAGTGGCATCAAGAGCAAGCATAACTGAAGAGGTTTGTTTGCAACTTTTTACCGTCTCTTAGACCTCCTTTTGAATAGTAGGCCAAAAAATTAGAGAAAAATCCATGGTGAATCTGTCAGGACTTGGTGCCTTTTCTTTCAACATCTCCATTACTCCCTATTTGGCGTCCATTTGTGAAATTTCCCATAAAAGTGCTTCATTATGTTCTCCTGAGACTAGGGATAAAATGTGATTGATAATATCATGTATGGTTAGATATATGCCAACATGAAGTTTGGAGAGGAGATACTGAAAGTGGGAGGTCAATTCCTTCCCAATATCTTTATGGTCCTCCAACTTGTTTCCCTACGGAATGATTTGATGCATGCAGTTCTATTAAGAAATCAATGTTGAAGCATGGATCTATGGATTAACTTTGAATTTTTTTCTCCTACTTTAAGCCATCAAAATTGAGACTTTTGTCACTATCGAATCTCTACTGGCTTATATCTTCCCTCCAGTGGGGATTGGATTATGCATTCTTGACCATATAGCTACAAAGTTCGTCCTTCTTGAACCATTTGTTCTTGGATCTGTTCAAGTTTTTTGGTAAGGTTGGTTTGGGCTTTGAATATATCCTTAAACTCCATCTTATTCCACTGGTTTAGATAGTATTCTAGATATTTAAGCTTGCTATGAAATATATACATGATTGTTTCTTAACCAACATGGGGCTTCTATCCATTGTTTTTCTATATTTTGCATAAAAATTAGGTCTTGAATCCAAAATATTCAAAGTGAATGATCATTTTTATGGAATGGCTTACTGAGTTGGTCTTTCTCCAAAACCCTCAGTGATGTTGTTTTATCTTGTTAGGCTAACTCAAGCCCATTTTGTCCCACATGGGTATATGTGGAAATTGTATTATTGTAAATATGTTGTAAGTGAAATTCCAAGTGTCACTAGTGGAATGTGAACAATTACTATGTAATGTGAAGAATCATGAGGGTATTCCAAGAGTCAAGGGGGGAATGTCAAGGGTCACCCCACCCTTTCCTATATATAGAACCTCATAACTCATAGTACAGGCTTTTGGGACCCAAGATTTTGGCTAGGCATTGCTTAGAGAAGGCTTGGAGAGTATTATGACGAGCCTTCGCTTCTCCACAATGTAGAGTGAGTACATCTCTTTGGAGGAGCGGGCGGTGTTGAATATAATGTTCCACTATTAGGGCTAGTGACAAACTATTATGTATGTGATTGTATGAATTTTTTTAAAGTTGTGTTGCTGTGTTAACTCATCACTTTGGATTGTGCACTATTTCGGTTCCAGCCTGTGATGTCATTTTGCTCGTGTGTTCCTTTTAGGCTGCATACTATTACAGGCTTCTAAGGGACACACTTCCTTTTCCCCTTCGTGTGTTAGGACCCCCATGCATCTCACTTGACTTGTTGCAAGGTCACACACTTGCTTCTGACAAAGTTATCATACTTACCACTATGCACTACCATAGTCAAGGTACTACTGTACTACCCACTATTGAGACTCCTACTCCAAATGGTTTGAAGTCTAGTTGGGACTTCTTACCAGGGAGATCCCCTGACAATTTGGCGGGTGTAGAACCATCAACAGACTATAAGGAAATGAAATGTGTGCATCCCTAAATTTGTACTCATCATATATACATCAAGGAAGCATGAAAACATGTGCACCAACCCCAGAGGACAATGAATCTTGCCTTTAAGGACATTGTAAAAGAATTATGCACCCTGTGAGGGAATTTTTTTGCTATAAGAACAAAATTCAAGGTTTCACATGTTGGCTACTACTGGCCTACTCTACATCAAGATGCAAAGAGCTACACTACTAGATGTGATGAGTACCAAAGCTTGTGAAAGCCTACACCCAAGGATGAAATTCCCCTACAACCTAAAGTGACTTTGGAGGCATTTGAGAAATGGGGCATGGACTTCATTAGGCTTATTGATCCCCCATCGAGGAAAAAAAGGTACATCATTGTGTGCACTAATTACTTGACCAAGTGGGATGAAGAAAAGGTAGGGAAGGAAACAATTGAGCAGAAAGTGGTTGAATTTTTTAGGGATAACATCTTCTACAAGTTTGTTTTTCCAAGCGAGTTGGTCACTTATAAAGGGGCACAATTCACCTCAAATTTTATTGAATACATCATGGAGCAGCACCATATCAAGCACAATAAATCCACTTCCTATCATCGTTAGGAAAATGGGCAGGTGAAGATCACAAATAAAGCCTTGGAGAACATTTTGACCAAGGTTGTCAACAACAACAAAAGGGATTGGGAAGGCTAACTTGTATAGGCCACTTGGGCCTATAATGCCACCTGGAAAACCACTACTGGATTCACCCCATTTGAGTTTGTCTGTGGAAAGAAAGCCTCATTGTCCATTTATTTCGAGTACAATACCTTGAGGATGGTAACACAGTTGGATTTGGACCTCACTACAACACAACAAGAAAGATTACTTTTACTCAATGGCTTGGGTGAGTTCAAATTGCACGCTCTCCTATACACTGAGGTAGTCCAACTATAGAGGAATACTTGGCATGATAAACATATTAGGGAAAGAGATTTTTAAGAGGGTGATTGGACCCTCCTGTATGATTCAAGGTTCAATGATTTCAAAGTGAAGTTAATTACAAGGTGGTTGGGCCCCTATCTAGTGTAAACATGTTATGAGAATGGATCTGTCCAACTAAAAACAATTGACGAGGAAGGATTTCCCTTGTTGGTTAATGGTTACTGGTTAAAGTTATACAAAAGGCCTTTGTCAGAAGAGGAATTCACTAGTTCAATAAGCAAGGAGATAAATATAATTGGGGTCTCACAACCCTCAATTCAACTAGGCTTTAATCAACAAAAGAAGAATAAAAAAGAAAAAAGGAAAAAATAAAATAATGGGCCTAGGTGGAAACCCCCATGATGAATTTAAGGCCAACTCTAGTGTTGAAAACCTCCATGAGGTAGCCCAAGAGAAAAAGATTTTTTTTTTTAATAATAAAATGAAAATATCCCCAGGTGAAAACCTCCTTTGAGGCACCTGGGGCAAGCCTGTAGATTGAAACCCTCTTCAGAGGCAGTATGCAAATCTCAAAAAAAGGAGAAGAAAAAAAAGATGAAACAAAAGAAGGAAGCGAACAGAGGTAAAGGATCCCTTACTCCAATTTTTCTAATAGTTTTCGTTTGTAGGGTTCCAACCACAATCAAGGGGACAACAGTCGAAGGAAAGGGGTCCACATTCCATTTCTCCATCTCCCAAAATAGACTCCTACATTTCCTCCATTATTCCACCCATATCCCTACACCCCTCCATCATCAATCAAGCAACTACACTCAATTCTGCCTCAATCCTACAATGCTACAAGATTATCCTAAATTGTTGTAGGATTAACCAAAATTTATATAGGATTGATATTATCCCAAGGAAAGGGGTCAAAAATCATGTTTCCCTTTAGGAAATGACAAGACAGGTTCACCACACCTACTTCACCTCTCATCCACACCATTTAACCAATTTTCCCTCCATATCTCCACCATTGACGTTCATAAAAATACCCTATTTTCACTCCTCCTTCACAAGATTCCACCATCATCATAGTTTCCAATCCCTGTCCATAGGCTCACCATGAATTATCCAAGTCATTGAGTGTATTTCATGAAGGTATTTATGGTTTTGGAAGGGGTTGTGTGATTGCTACAGGAAAGAACCAATCATGTAGTAGCATGCACAAACCCTACAAAACGGGAAGAAAAGAACTTTTGCAGCTCTAAAATGAATATTTGGCCATCCTTAAGCATCAAGAGGTCACACTTGAGATCTTAGGAAGCTACACCATCCTTTAGAGGTACTTGTAAGGTCACTAATCCAATCTAGTAACAACATATCAAGCACTAGAAGAACCTACATAACAAAAGAAGATTTCATCAGATAAACACATATCAGAAAATTTCACTAAAATGTTTTGTTCGAATGAGGACCAATGCATTCAACAAGAACATGGAAGATAGAACCTCTAGAGACCAGCTAATCGATCACTGGTTCAACATCATATGTTCGTTTACAATAACTCGACATCATAGGTAGGCTCATGTATGACACTCCTCACCTCTTCCCTTAAGCACATATTTTTTTCAAAAAAATGTTTCTAGTGAATGAGGAATGATTTTTTATGGGTTGGAGGTGGCTAGTAAACTTGGATACCCTCTAATAGTAAAAGTGCAGTTCACTTATCCTTCCATGCAACATGGAAAAGTCAGAGCAGGAGGGTGATAACTACAAGGAGTTGGGCCAACAGTTAAAACAGGGAATATGTGTAGGGGCCAGCTCACCAAATGCACTGAGTCCACTACCATAAAAGGAAATAAAAAGACAATCTTGATTTTAGTTGATCATTCCCAAAACCATAAGAAAGGCCCACTAAGACATTGAAGGTTGAGTTAGCTAGGACTAGAGGCCTCCTAGGGTGCTACAGGGGAGATACAAATTCGATTTGTAGGTGCTACATGGTCGGACACAATTGCTACGAGATTACTGGAGTTGCTACAGGATTGTAGAGGAGGTGCTACAAGATCAAGATGAGAAGTGAAAGAGGGTTTGAATCAATGATAAGCTTCCTCCAAAATCCCACAATCATGAGTAAATAATCCTAGGAGGGGTAAGTGGCATCTTTTCTCCTCACACACCATACAATTATTAAGTGAAATTATGCCTGTACATGCATCTTGTAACAAACCCCTGCATAATTGATTTCTTTTGAAAAATATTCTTTTTTTTTACATGAGGAAAGAAAGGTGGTAGAATAGGTTCCATTTTAAAGCTTGGAATAATTCTCCCCTCTCTGACTAGAAAAGAGACATCAACATCCTCACCCTACCTTAAGAACCTAGGATACTCGAAATCTAATTCTTCAAAAAAACAACTTTTTTTCTTGGAAATAACATGAGGAAGAAAAAATAGTATCCATGGGGGGGAGTTTTCAGTAGGAGGTAACCAATAGACCCCAACATAATCCAACAACATCCCCCTATCATATATATATTCCTAAGCCACCAGTGGATGGGATTCTTTGAAAAATTGAAAGGGTACGATGATGAGATAACCTAAGAATTTTCCATGGCCCTTCACTCTCAAGGAGAAGACAGTGCCACCATTGTTGTAAGGGGACTTGCCATCCATCTGAATGAAAATATCGTTAGCAGAGTGACCACCATATCTGTAAGAATCAAATGGAGCAAGGAAGATAGAATATAATCCATCAAAACCAAGAGAAATTTCTTCCTCCTTGAAGAGAAACCAATTGAAGACAAAAATGGAGTAATAAGGGAGAACCTACCTTACCCTTGGGATAAAGT
The DNA here is from genome assembly GCA_000404065.3 of Pinus taeda. Taxonomy (NCBI): domain Eukaryota; kingdom Viridiplantae; phylum Streptophyta; class Pinopsida; order Pinales; family Pinaceae; genus Pinus; species Pinus taeda. Next base: position 167,079 of record APFE031338427.1, read on the forward strand.
GGCCCATAACATCCTAACGTACATAAGGGAGGCTGAGTGTTTTATATGCTTATCAATTTAGGTTGTTCTATGAGCTAAGGTTCCAAACATAATTTCCCATTCCAAGAAGGCTCAATGTTCCACATTTCCTCTTTAATCCATGATCGAAATGAGACAGAGGGTGAGGGAAGGGAATCACCAGTACATTTCCCATCATGGCCTCATAAGGCTCATTGTTATGAATTTCTTAAGCCACCTCAGGATCCATGTGTTTTGGATTGATTTGCGGACATGGATAGGGAGGCCTTCATTGAGACATAAGCCCGAACTCTGACACAACATGAAGAGGCCACAAAATCTAGTGTTGGAGGTCAGCAAGAGGAAGAAGAAGAGGCTAGAGAGAAGCAAGAGGAGTTTTAAGGAGAATTTTAAGAAGAGGGAAACAAAAAGTAGCAAAAGAGGACCCTCGGAGAGTCCTATAGACCTCAAAAGAAGGGAAAGAAAAGGTAACAAATAAGCCTCTCAGAGGGGAATATAGAACAAGAGGTGGTTGCTAGTCTGGAAACCATTAACAAACCTATCAAACCCAAAAGAAGGTAGGCCAGGAAAGGTCCCTCATACTTTAAAAGAAGAAAGAGCACTAGAGTCAAACAAGGGAAGCCTCAACCTTCCTCAATAATCCTAATCATAATTAATGAACTAGTTAGCCACCGAGAAGAAGGATTGGGACGAGGAAAAGGGAAAATTGAGGAAGCCACCTCCCCTAGAGCCAAGAGAAAACAAAGTTTGACACCCATGAGAATTCCCACCACTACAGAAGTCACAACCAAGAAACTCCAAGCTCAAACAAACATTCTATAGGAGAAAATAGAGTTGCTATAGGACATAACAAAACAATTATGGGAATGGAAAAATTTGTTATAGGATGAAGAAAAAGTGCTAAAGGAAGGGACAAAAATAGTTCAAGAGGATGAAGAAGTTCCAAAATGACTCCAAGATCCCACTCCATAGCCTGATCTTGGATCCTATTACAAATTTGTTGAAGGGGGGAGAATTATACCTACAAAGTTTGCAATTCCCCTCCTATTTGAGTGAGAAAAGGAGAGAGGAAGAACTCACTGGTGGATGCAAATTCCAAAATTCAAGAAATTAGAGGATGTGGGCCTCATGGATGAAAAGGTGCAACAAATGGGTAAATAATTGGTTGAATTAATGCTAAAGGAATCAGTCATGGAGTAGCTGCAATTAGAAAAAAAGAGGTTGAGAGAGAAACTACAGGAAAAGGAGGCACAACTTGCCACCACGGCAAGTTTGTCCATGGAGGCTATCCAATGAAGGAAGCCATCCAAATCATATGCCATTTTCCTCAAAGAATAATGGATGCAATTCCAAATCAAAACATTGGCACAATATGGATCTTTTCCATTTCAGGACTATAGGAGGTTCATTGACCTCTGCCAGCAAGTGAGCATTGAGGATAGAGCCAAATTGACTAAATTATATATGCACAACATCGTCCTCATAGAAATTAACTTTTGGGACCCCAACTCAATATTGGGGGATGTACAATTGATGGCACTAGCCTCTTGGATGATCCATGAAGAAAAAAGGGCCGAGGAAGTAAAGAAGGTTATGGCCAAAGAAGTAAGTCATCCCCTATACATGAGAGCAGAGTTAATAAGCCCCAAGGATGTCATAAGTAACCACAACATCATCTCTGTTGATCTCCAATTGGATCCTCACTACAAGGCAACACAAGCAAAATCCATCCTCCATTTTGAAGATACCTTTAGGTTGTTTTGAATTGAGAGCTTGTAGGCTTGGCAAAGTATATGGTGTGCTCTTCCCCAAAATATGCAAATTAGGGAAGATCACTCCCTTGAAAAGTTGAGGAATTCCCTAGAAAGGACCCCACTTTGTAAAATAAATATTAAAATGTTGAAAATCAATTGGATAGGACTAAAAATCAGTTCTCCCTTGTTATTTGGCCTATAAGAGAGAATATGTCAAGCAGAGGAACAAAGGGAGTGGGAAACCATAGAGGAAAATGCAGGATTATATCCATAGGAGGGCACACCATGTAAGATGCCTTGGGATGTCAAAGAGGTTGCCCGAGCCATGCATAAACTACATATCAGTGAGTGAGTTTCTCATGGGGTGAGGAACACTTTCAACAATGGGGTGATGATGTGTACCATAAAAAGGTATATTATAAGGCCATTTTTCCACCCTCCAACCCATAATTTCTCCTTGTCTCACATTAATTAACATCTTTTTAGCCTTAATGTGTTTAATAGGAAGATTAAAGGGTGTTTGTCATGCTTCATGGTCTAATGTGGTTAATGTGTAGGAAAAAGAGCATTTTTGAGTACATTTATGATGTAGAGGCACACTGGAGGCATCTAGAGGATGTGTAGGAGGATTTTCCCCTTAATTTACTCTCCTTTGACTCAAAGTGATCCCTAGAATCAATATCTACAACTCGAGGTCTACTAGAAACTAATGAACTCAAGTGAATGCGAGGATCTAAGGGAGCTAGATCCACTTTTCTCGAGATTTTGGAGGGAAGTAGTCCTCCTTCCATGGATGTTTCCTCCTTCCATGGAGGTTTCCCCTCAGTCATCCTTGTTAAATTGATAAGCAGAAGAGCTCATTAGGATTTGAATTTTTGAAGCAAGAAGGGATACCAAGAACCAAGTGCTCAAAACTGTCTTTTCTATTCTTATTTGAAGGATGTATTTGAACTCTATTTTAGGTTAATGAAAAGTTTATTATTGCTTCAAATATGAGTTTGTTGTAGAGGGTTGAGTCCCCTTGGGTTAGGGCCAAATCCAAAGGATCTAGTCCCTCGTTATGTATCATGTTTATGTATTGTTGTAGTAGCGACATTTCCCTCTTTTTTTGAGTAGAATTTTATTTTCTAGAAAATCGTGGTTGTAGGCGTGATCATTAGGGGAATTTTGAGGTCTAAAATATGCCTCCTAAGGAAATTATAAAATAATAGCAAAAACAATAAAATAAGATTAGATTACATCATCAAATTTTAGAGAGAAAAAAAAAAACTACTTTTTCAACTCGTATTTTCAACTTATCCGCCTATGGGTTTACTAAAATTTTGAGCGGGAACACTCGTTGGATGCATTATTTCATTCCTCATTGAAGAAGTACCCATGTTGCATACTTTTGATGGACCCTGCTACATGAAAAATGAGGAATACATGAAAAACATAATTGCAATCACGTTTTTCATGTATTTCTCATTTTTCATGTAGCAGGGTCCATCGAAAGTATTCAACATGGGTATTCTTTGGATGAGGAATTAAATTTTGCATCCAACGAGTACTCCTCAAAATTTGAGTAAAACCTTAGGGAGATAAGTTGAAAATACAATTTTGAAAAGTAGTTTTATTATTTTTTAATCTTTTTTCCTTTTTACCCCAAAAATGGTTAATCATCCCACATGGTTGACATCATCATCTTGTATTCTATTGGTTCTTATAAATTTTATTTTAGTTGTACATTTTTCTTAGGAGGCCCAATTTAGACCTCAAAAGTTCTCTAATGTACCACCTCTCTTATGGGAAGTGTGGTTGAGGAGTTTACAACAACAAGCCAAAAATATGTGGTTGTTTTCCTTTGCAATTTGCTAGGATTTAGCTCATTGTCTCTTGCATACTCTGTTTCTGCAATCTAGGAGCTAAAATGATCTTTCTCAAGTTTTCATGTATGTGGGTTAGATGCATGTTGTAAGGTAAATTAGTTCTTAATGAAATAATATTCCTCTTTGTTTTATTTTATAAAATTTGACTCGTCCTTTCTTGCTTAGATTATTTTGCTACAATTTTATCATCATTTTGAGTGAAATAAAAGTGATTATTGTTGGTATGCAAGTACTACCAGTGGCTTGTAGGGTTGGTACACTCATCCTACACCTCCCTTGTCATCATCAATGATCCAGGTGGATATTGGTGGCCACCTGCCAAGTCCATTTGGACCCCCACCATTTTCTTTCTCAGCATTTTCAGTTTCCTTAATTGTAGCACAACTTACTATTTTTAGCAGTTTTT
>APFE031338427.1:173922-209008 GCA_000404065.3 Pinus taeda
TCAGACCCCTCCAACATGGTCCTTGCAGTAGTACCAAGCCTGTGGGGAACAATGCTTTGGAGCACATCATTCCTCCAATCCTTCACCTGCACCAAGTGTTCAATGTGGACCGACGTCGACCATGCTTCCCACCATTACTAGACACATCAGACAGTGCAGAACAAGTTCAGCAGATGGAGGAACTCAACGCAATGGGGACCATTGCTTCCTAAGGGGGGAGGAATGATCCAGGTGGATATTGGTGGCCACCTGGCAAGTCCATCTAGACCCCCACCATTTTCTTTCTCAGCATTTTCAGTTTCCTTAATTGTAGTACAACTTACTATTTTTAGCAGTTTTTCGGGTCCTGAACTTCCGGAGCCGTTTTGAGGCCCTAAATGACGTTTTTTGGGGAATCCAAGGGCAACATGGGTCCATGATATGGACCGATGTTTCCCGTTCCAACAGTGGTAGTTCTCGGATAGATCTTTCTAATGAGCTATCATACGCGTCAAACGGAGATCGTATGCCAAAGTTACGACCCTGGGAAATTGATGTACCAATTTACCCAAAACGGGGCCCACAATTTGGCGTTTCATCTTCTAGGGGTAGGTTCTGGAATGTGAAGGGTTTTCCATTGTTTCTCAACAATAAATAGGCCTTCGAGCCTCATTGTAACAGAGTTCGGAACAGTTCAGAGGCATGTAGCCGCACATCTCTTCTCAGAGATAAGCTACCATCGCCCTAGCTGGTTTATTTCCAATTCTGGTTGTAAGCATATTTCGGTATTTTCCATTAATGAAATGAAGTGTTATTTCCGCTGCATCTCTTTATTTATGGTTATCGCATCTCTATATTTATGGTTATCTCTGTAATCTATTGCGTTCTTGTTTAAATCCGGATCAATCAACTCCTACCTTGTCACCCCACACAATCTTCAAAATTTTTCCACTGGGACCATATTTCTAGGTTATTCGAGGGATATCGTGTGCATTTATTTTTGTATAAAATGGGCCTCTGAGAGGCACTGGGATTGAAAAATCCTCACACAACCCTCATATACCGTTTCCTACCTTCAAACCACCTTTTTCTCCCTTAGGATGCTCATAGAATCAATCTTGTAGGAAAGCAGGGCAATCCTCTAGCATCCTGTAGCAATCCTATACCAGTCCCTAGAATTGACCATGTTTTCTCCAAAAGCTTGGTTTTTGTCCCTTAGGCTTGAATAATTACCCCTATGCTTTGAATCCATGATTGAGGAAGACCCAAGACCACTTTGAACCTACCTTCTTCTCATTGCAAGCACAATTCTGCAATTAGGATTAGGTGACAAATTTTTAAATTTAATGATAATGATGATTTTCTCATGAAATGAATGAGTTATGTTACTCTAACCAAGTCCCTTTGAACACAGTTATTAAGAGGGTGATTTTCCCGTGTAACGTATATCAAGCCTATTTCTATAATTCATTCTCGTAGGATTTCAATTACAAAAGGATTGTTCTTGCATAGGATTAGCTTCTTTCAAAACAACTTTTCACATTCTGCAATTAGACTAATTATTCACATTGTTGCAAGTAGCACAAGGTTTACCTTCTGAAAATAGACAAGTACATTTCATTCCTGCAATGGGCATAGCCTTTACATTCCTGCAACTAGGGTTAGACTTTACATTTGATGAATGGCTCCATTTTTGCAAGTAGAGAAATTATTTTTCATCCCTGCAGTTAGAGTAGAACTTTATTTTTCAAGTAATTCCCTTCCTTGAGCTAGCTAAAAGAGTGGTATTTGTATGCCTTGATCTAGTCCATTGCTTGAAGGTGGAATGAGTAGAACTTGACCTACTATGCATACAACATTGTCACCTCTTAAGTTTTATGAACGCTAGGTTGATAATTTAAGTTGGTAGTCTTGGGAGTCTTAATAATCTTGTTGTCATACTTGGGCTCAACACCTCTCACCAAGGATCTCCTAAATTATTTTCTTAAATTATTATTTAAAAAACATAATTTTCCTCACCCCAGTTCTTCTCCTAGTTGTCTCTTGATCCCCTTTTCATGCTCCTTATTTGGGTTCATTACTAAAGTCAATTGGTAGGTCTTATATTTGGTTCCCCAACAACACCCTAGTTTATTTCAAATTGAATCCTAGATGAAGATCCTTGTGTTGGATCTTGCGACATGGAGGTTTCTCATGAAACTAAATTTCTCTAATTTTAAATTATTATTCTTTATATTCATTCACCACCTTGTTTTCTTAATGAGGTTAAACTATACTAGGATTAATGTTTCTAATTAACTCTATGCCCCTTTTCCCTTTCTCTTATTAGAACACTTATATTATTTTTAGTTATTTTAAATTCACATTATCTACCTAATATTTTCCAAACATGGGAAGCCTAGAGTTACTTGATTTGTCGAATTTTTTATATTTCTTTCTATTCTCCCTTTATTCCAAGTGTTTTTCTTGATTTAGTTAATTTGATTTTAAACACTCTCTTACTACATGGTCTGAATTAGTGTTCATCAAGGTATGATTTTCATTTCTTAATTATCTTTCAGCTTTCTCTTATTGATTCCAAGGGTTCCCAGTTGATTGTGCCATTAAATAACTTTGCTTTGAATTTCTAAGGGTGCCACACCACTTTCTCTTATTTTTTTGATGATAAGGGTGACAAGTTGGTCATGCTCTTCAAGAAATTCGCTTTGAATTTCTAAGGGTGCCATGTCACCTACCCTTCAGGCACTTTGTGACTTCGAGAGAAAAAATAAAAAATAGGTGTGATGAAGGAGACCATTGTCCTCTCCTGTATCACCCTTCATAACTAGGCCAATGATGTTGGGGATCAAGGAATCCTCCCTAATGCATGCCCCTAAGTAAATCCTCATGAATGACCCAATCCAAGGTTCTCCCTCAAAATATCATGATCTTCAAGGTAAAGGTATCTGAACACTTTCCATCCCAAGTCAAGATGGGAGTGCTAGTGGGTGAAATTAGGGATGCTATCGTGCCCCTCCCATGAAGTTCCAATTATCCGTACAACTCATCACCCATGCGTGAATCGTTTGGCTAAGAAACTAACCTATTCCTACAACCAATAACATGTCATTAGTAATCACAAAAAAATATTAATTAAAACCTTAAATTTTTGAGACAATAGTATGCAATTCAATTGAACCAAAGTTTGTTGACTCATCACATGCAGGTGCATCAGGGTGGTCTTCTACCACACTCAATAATCATTAATAATATTTTTTTTATAATGCTAGTCATCAATATAATGGAAAATGTTACATCATCGCCATGATATAATGATCAACATAATTTTTAATTGTAAGTAAGAATCTAATGTAAAAAGGACAACATAATGAATCCATTACATGATTGAACATAGTCATTAAACAAGTCTATCACAACCATTATCATCATAACATGAAACTAACATATCATAATTATTATCTCATCCACCAATAGTAAAATTCAAATAACCAGATCCTTGACATGAGGTCGTCAAAGAATAATGTATAATGCCTAAGGCTATATAAAGGCTAATATAATATCGAGGCCAGCAAGCTAGAGCGGGGAACTACACCTTAGAACCTTAAATAATACACTTTCAATTAACAATACAAAAATTTGAGGCAAAGTTGAATTTAAATATAAACACATTTTTAAAAGTTTTTTCCTAGTTTTTAAACACTCCAATATTTTATGTTCATTTAAAAGACTACTTGAATTCTCAATTTGAAATTGTTTTTAGTCATTCGTGACAAGATAATTTTAATTATGACCATTTTAATGCAATTTCTGGAACCTTTTGTATCAACTAATCTTACAGGTTAGCCAAACATCTAATTCTCTTGGAATAAAAGAAGGATATGTAAAGAAATAAACATCCATAATACTACCCATTATAGATTTTAATATGTACAAAACAACTTAAATTCATTACTAATTACCAATACACAAACTAATTTCCTCCATTTTTCCCATGTAAGTTCCAACCATCTTGTACATTGTTTTTTATGAAATAATTTAGCTCTATCCATCCAAATTATCTCATTTTCAATCCCAACAAAGTTATAAAGCACACAAAATGTGTTGGAAAAAAGTACAAAGCCTTCGTTGGATGCACATCCTATAGTAGACACTTAATAAAAAGGTTGGGACTTTGCTCATCGTTATTCGCAAAGACAGTCGTCCTACTTGTTAAAACACAGAATGTCGTGAACTTTTCAAGCCCATTCTAATAGTATATGCAATCTCATGAGTTGTTTCTCTAGCACAAAAACCAAGCTAAAGGTATTATTCTTACTCGAGGATGGTCTAGGAAAGAAATGCTAAAGTTCCCTTAGCTAGTGATGGCAATTCCGGATAATAAAAGATAAATATGCACTTAGCTTGTGATGGTGCTTGATCTTGTACCTATTTTCCTTCATAATCAGTCATACCATTCTACACAAAAAAAATCCATGCAATGTCTATTTAGGTATGTTCCTTCACTTACTTCAATGTTCAGTAACGTTGGTTATAAAAATAAGTTATACTCAACCACTTGATCGAATATTTCATAACCTGATCCTCTATATTTGGTTTTAAATACAAAGGAAAAATGAAGTGTACATACAATATAGATATTGGGGCAGATATGATTAATGTAAAATACCCAAATATATATCAAACTGATACCTTAATTGCCTAAGTAATATTAGTGAACTCTCCTACATTGAATAATTTAACAAATGGGCATGATATAATGGTTATAGGATAACATATGCCAACCATACAATACATGTTCAAACAAATGAAGAAATATATAATTATACATTACTTATGGAGCTCAGATTAAAATAATTTTTTCATGCTCAAATAAGCTTATGTAGTGGGTGCCTTATGGGAATACCTGAGATCACATTCTAATTTTAATCCTCCTTCCCTAATAATTTTAGATCAATGATAATGCCCATATTTACCAGAGGTTAAATAGGTTGCTCCATTAAAATATTTCTGTGAGGGAAATTTAGGGTGCAAATTGATAGCCTTTCTAATAATGAACGGGTGGTGGATATGTATATATGGGTGTATGGACATGCCTTCCTTCCATAGCTAACCTATCCAACCCAATGATTGTGTCTCTACACAATTGTGTTGGAGGAGATACGGTATTGTGATTGTCAACCTATATTGAAAGATATGCACCTTGAGAACTTAGATCTAGATGTTTGATATATGGGTTCACAAACAAATTCCTAATTACTCCATGCCTAAAATATCCCAACACTAAAAAAACCAAACCATCCAATTGTAAACTTGATTAGCTAGGTTTTGGTATAATCCATTGAATCTTATTGATGGGTAAAGTAACTAGTAGAAAATGAGATATTTTGAAATGGTTTTGAGTAAGTTGTTTGGGTAACAAATGGGGTTAGACATGGATAAGAGAAGGATGGATGTTTCTAAGCCCACCTCCTAGTTGTCATTTCTTGATCACTTCCTTTTCTACTAAGAAACTAGGGATCCATACTAAGCTAGCTAGTTGTTTGAAGCTGCAAAGATAGAAGTGACATACAACCATTTTTATTGAGTGATAGAAGGTAACATTATTGTTCCCTTATTATTGCATGAGGATTCACCTTGTGTTTTTGGACTTTGTTTCTCCTAGTACTTGTTGCACTTCTCATCACAAGGCCCCACTCACCTGTCCAATCAATTGCCTTTTATCACAATAATAGTAGAAATTGCAAGGTAATGAGGCCTAACAATGATATGCTACACTTTTGGCTTTCCTCATTTAGTGAGTAATTAATCCATTTAGTCCCTTACAACTAGATTTCCTTCTCCTACCTTAAAAAAATGGGAAAAATTTCCCTATGCCATTCCAATTAAAACTTATATTTATTTCTATTATTTTTTCTAAAAAGGTTATTTTCTTTTAGTTAAATGTGTGTATGGTATTTTTGGAATATTGTGTAGAAATTCCCACCTGTAGATCACCTGATAATGCAATATCCTAAAGCAAAATACTTGATCTACTTCTACAACCAATTTAGCGGAAGCTTAATCGAACATGAGCAACATCAATAAGAACACATATAACTGATATGGAAAATCAATCACACATAACACAGAAGGTATAATTAAGGGAAGGCCTAAGCATAAAACCCCAACTTTGTATTATCATACAAGTGGAAATATTGTTAGTATTACAAAAAGAATCATCTCAAAAGCTATCCTGCTCTCTCCGCAATACCTCTGCTGCTCATAGACAGTCAAAGGCCTCTATCTAACGTCTGGTCTGCCCTCCAAGCCTCCTATTTTTTTGCGCAATTCTAATTGGGGTCCAATGCAGCCACTTGTGTGAATTGGCCTCTTCACACACTCCCTAACCTCTGGTCCAACTACGCAGTCCTGAAGGAGATAAATCCTCATCATGGATGAGCTTCCTTTATAGGAAAAATATTCATCCAACTGATAGTACACTGTCCCTTCTCTACTCTCAACTGGGTCTCTATCTGAACTGACATGCATGAGTTATTCATGAGAGAATATTCAGTTATCTGAAGTACAACAGTTATATGCTAGCATGCATTAACTAACTGAACTTACTTAATTTAAAGAAACTGTTTAAATCAAATATAACTGGACTTGACTCAGTTAACTGAGTCAACTAATTACTAATCATATTAGAACTCATCCTTATTTCTTTAACTGATGGATAAATTCCTCAATTAATAGATAAAATGTTGCATGTCCCCACATAGACTTCAAGTTTGATTTTCCTTAACTAATTGACTCAAGATGAATGAATTAATTAATTTACAAATAATTGTTAAGTTCAAATTCAAATTTTACTTCCTATTTTTAATCCAGGGATTGACTAAAATAGGAATCCATCCTGAACTGCTAAAAATAGAATTCTATTTTTAGCACTTCCATTTTTCATTCCCTGTTGCTCAATCCAGCACTGATACTGAAATTGCTATTTAAAGCAGTGCTATTTTAGCATTTCTTGTTTCCATTTTCAACACTCCTTCTCAACAAGAAAGGCTTCAACTTGAATCTGTTCTTGTACCTTCAAAATGTTTTGCATGCAACACTTCTACCAAGTGTGGTTGCTCTAGCGACTCTAGAAACAAAAAAACTTCCCATTGACCTCTCTGTTGGGCTAGAAACATGCTCTAATGCTGAAGCTCTACCTGCTACTGACAAGTGCTCCCTCTCTGACCTCTGAGACACCCCATGCATCTCACACCGTTGCACACCTGGTTTGTGCCATCCTGCACTGATCAACACTCCTGTGCATCTTGCATTGTTGCAGCCTGCTGGCTCTACATGGTCCTGGGACTCCTGCATTGTAGCTCTCTCTGCTGCTCCATTCGCATCTGTTTCTACCCAATCAACTGGTCCTTTTACTCCTTGTCGGGGCTCCTGTAGCAAAGTCGAATCAAAGAGGTTGGGTACCTCAAGGATCCTGCCCCTATTCCAGCCTTCTTAGGACGATCACTCCACATCGCCCCACCTCCTACCTGGAGGTATGGATGCATGTGATCCCTTTGCCCATTTGGCTTGAAATTTCCCCCTACTGGAGGTCTCTACATGAGTGGATGCCTCCACTCTGTCTCCTCTCGACTTCTCTAGTTGTGGCTGCTCCATAACCTCCTGAAGCTGCTTCACCAATTGTGGCTCCTCCACAATCGTCTGAGACTTCTTCTGTCTCTGCATGTGGAGAGGTAATTTACTCTTCCTCTCAACCACCAAGTATCTAACCTTTGCCTTGCTCCTCAAGGCTTTGCGTGCATCTTGTACCTCAAGTGCATACAGGTTTTTGGCTAGCACAACAACTTGTTTCCACTTTCCTGCCGTCACGAATTTTTTTGGAAAAGAGCTAATTTTAAATTAGCGACATCTCCCTCATCCAAACTTCGATGCAGCCGATTTTTTTTTTTTTGAATTTGGGACTTTTTCCGCAAGGAATCCAAATCTTCTATTTATTCCTGAAAATTTTGTACAAAAATTTTCAGTTCTTCTTTGCAAACTCTCGGCCCAAAAATCAAAACTTTGAAATCTCCTCTCAGTATACGGTTCTCTCCTTTGATCACCTTTGCTCTGATACCATGTAGAATTTTTCTACAAATCAGCTAGCTTTGATACCATGTAGAAATTTTCTACAAATTAGCTAGCTCTGATAGCATGTAGAAATTCCCCCTCCAAGCCTTCTATTTCCTTGCGCAGTTTTGATTGGGGTTCAATCACATAACATGTGTCAATTGGCCAAATCATACCTGTTGTCACCTCAGGTCCAACTACGCAGTACTAGAAGGAATAATATTCCTACTAGTGCAAGGAATATTCACTAGGAATATCCTTGCAATTGATAGTACACTGTCCCTCATCTGATCTGAACTGGGTATTTGTTAGAATTGCCATGCATCAGTTATCCACGAGTGAATACTCAATTATCTGAAAATATCAATTGTCACATGCATGTAAGCATCAGCAAACTAAATCTCATTAATTTAACAAATTGTTAAATTAATCTAATTAGACTTGACTAAGTGAAACTAAGTCAACTGATCCTCTCAATATAGAACTCATCCTTAATTCCTCAATCAGTGGAGCAAATCAAGGACACATTCCCCAACCAGTGGAGAAATTATTGCATGTTCTCACAAGACTTTCAAGTTTGATTTTCCTTAAACTAATTAACTCAAGATGAAATTATTAATTATTTTTACAAACAACTGTTAGTTCAAATTCGAATTTTACTTCCTATTTTTATTCCAGGGACTAACTAAGAATTCGGTATCCATCAGGAACTGCTAAAATAGAATGTTATTTTTAGCATTTCCTTTTTTCATTCTATTTAATTTTAGGCATGTTCAATGTGTAGAGCAATTTATTCAATTTTTTTTCCACATTTAGCGATTCACATTAGCATAAATAAACTGCAGATGATAAACATAAAATTTATAAATCGTTTGAAAAGACAAGCCAAGACAAGAGGGCCACAAGATGTGGCGCTAGCTAGGGACCAACCCCAAGTGGGAAACCCTTTGATCAATTTTTTCTTTTATGTTCTTCAAAGTTCAGTAGAGAAAGTGAGAGAGATGGTACATTTACAATAGAAGTCAATCACTTTGACTTTTGATATCAGCATGAGATCAGTTGAAGACATATTGCTTCAACTGATTCTCTAAGGTAAATCGTTCACCTATCATAGTGCGGCATCTCGTCTATTTGCTACACATTACCGGTGACACCTTGTTGTACTGTCACATGTGTTGAACCTTGATGACTGAGCTGCTCTCATCTTCATGCTGCTCATCATTCTGCATCTTCCATGTTCTTATTCATCATCAAGCTGCCCATGCTCATGATCTCATTCATCATTATGCTGCCCATGCTCATATCATCATGCATCATTATGCTGCCCATGCTCATATCATCATGTTGCTTATTATGCTGCCCATGATCTCATACATCATGCTACCTTCCTTCGAAGAAAGATGCTCCAGCTATTTCGGCAGTTCCCGGTAGTTCCGGCTTTTCTGGCAGTTCCGTAAGTTCTGGCATTTCTGGACTTTCCGACTTTTCCAATATTTTCGGCTTTTCTGGCGTTTCTGGCTTTTTTGGCAGTTCGGGATTTTCCGGCAGTTTCGACTTTTCCGGTATTTCCAGCTTTTCTGGCGTTTCCAGCTTTTCCAGCTTTTTTGATAGTTCCAGCTTTTCTGGCTTTTTCAACAGTTCAAGCTTTTCTGGCGTTTCCAACTTTTCCAACTTTTCTGACAGTTCTAGCTTTTCCGGCTTTTCTGGCTGTTTTGGCTTTTCTGGCAGTTTCAGCTTTTCTGGCAGTTCTGGCTTTTCTGGCAGTTTTGACTTTTCCGGCTTTTCCTTCGGATCTCTCATCCTACTAAAACCCAAAGACAAGTAGAGAGAGGAATAGATCCAAGTGTGTGTAGAAATGACTTGAAGTCCTCTTCCATTTATACTAAAACGTAGGGGTTGAATACAAATGATTCTTGGGCTTCTGAGCCTACATAAGTTGCTAGCCAACTTAACAATTTGTCCATAACATAAATAAATTCATAACTTCATTAATAATTATCGTTATTGGATGATCTTTAGATCAATCCTATAGCTGTCAATGAGAGGGATCCAATAAAAGTATCAGTTTCCATAAATAATATGACCCACATGGATTTTTACCCTTGTTGCCAATTTTAACACTCCCTCTCAACTAGGGATAGCTCCATCCGTTTATCCGTATGTCCAACTGTACTATCTCTGCTATCAGTGCCCTGCACTGCTCTGCTCAGCTCTGCTAGCTCTGCTCGGCTTTGCTGGCTCTGCTTAGCTCTGCTCAGCTCTACTGGCTCTTCTCTGCTTTCCTGGCTTTGCTTTGCTCCGCTGGCTCTGCTAAGCTCTACTCAGCGCCACTGGCTTTGCTCAGCTTTGCTCAACTCTACTGGCTTTGCTCTGCTCAACTTAGCTTTGCTGAACCATGAAGAAGAAAAATTGATCGAGAATGTGTCATACCATTCTCCACTGACCCGATGTCAGTCTCAGAGTGTGTACCACTGGTCCTAGACTAGTCCTCAACCAACCTGAAGTCAGTGTCATAGTAGGTACAACTCCTACCACTGGTCCCAGACCAGTACTCTACTGACTCGAAGTCAGTCTCAGAGCATGTACCACTAGTCCTAGACCAATCCTCAACTGACCCGAAGTCAGTGTCATAGTGGGTACAACTCCTACCTCTGGTCCCATACCAGTGTCATTGATCCTAGATCAATGAAGGTCATCCTAGCACAGGGAGTACGGTAGATATAGTGATGCGTCCATCGGTACTACTATGGTCCCTATCTTCATTTCCCTGCTCATTGATTAGATGTGAGGTACTTCCCATGAGTCCCAGACTGCATGGGTAGGATGCCTCTACAGGAGAACTTAATCAATCCTGTTCTCACAGGAGAACTAATCATCCTGCTACACAATCGCCATGGAGAACACATCATCTAGGCCTCATAGGAGAACTAATCATCGTGCTACACAATCGCCATGGAGAACACATCATCCAGACCTCACAGGGGAACTAATCATCCTACTACACAGTCGTTATGGAGAACACATCATCCAGACCTCACAGGTGAATTAATCATCCTGCTACACAATCGTCATGGAGTACACATCATCCAAATCTCACAGGAGAATTAATCATCCTGCTACACAATTTCCATGGAGAACATATCATCCAGGCCTCACAGGAGAAGTAATCATCCTGCTACATAATCGTCATGGAGAACACATTATCCAGACCTCACAGGAGAACTAATCATCCTGTCCCACAAGAGAGCGAATCATCTTGTCCCACAAGAGAGTGAATCATCTTTTTCATAGGAGAGCGAATCATCCTTTCCACATGAGAGCAAATCATCCTGTCCCACAAGAGAGCGAATCATCTTGTCCATAGGAGAGCGAATCATCCTGTCCACAGGAGAGCGAATCATCTTGTCCCAGTGCGCAACAGAGTCACCCTGTGGTCGTATGTTGCTCCAGTAAGAACCACAAGCCCCCAGAGCTCCCAAAGCTCAATGTATACAACATGCAGGACCCTTTTACAAGGGCCTCTTGACGACTCCAAGTCGTTCGGGAAAATGACAGATTTGATCTTTCCCCCGGGGCTTAGACAAAGTGTAGCGACATGTACATCATCTCATAGCAATGGAGCTTCCTTGCTCATAGTCTTACCATATCCCAGAAAGGTAGTATGATGTCTATCTACTGGAGCAATCGTCGAATACGAGATTCCTCAATAATCGAATCCCACCTCTGGTTGTCACAGAGAATCACAGTGGTACAAACAGCTCACTTGAAGAGCTTCCCCAACCAGGCAGCTTCATACGAGATCATACTCGTAGATATGTATTTGGTCTTAGTGGTGCTTATAATAACTGACTTCTGCTTCCTGCTCATCCATGATATCGAAGCAAAATCCAAAGAGAAACAACACTAAGAAGTGCTCTAGTGATCCTTCACACTGCCTGCCCAATCAGCATTCAAATAATCATGCAGTTTCATATTTCTGGTAGTGTATCTCAATCCATGAGAGGTTGTGCCCCGAAGACATCTCAGAAGATTCTTGGCACCAATCCAGTGAGGTTCAACCAAATATGAGCTCACCATGCTAACAGCAAAACATATGTCTGGATGGAAGTTCACCAAGAACATCAACGCAAATGAGTTTATGAGATTCATAGGAATTTCCCAAATCTGGTCCGACATCACTACCATATAACTTCTGAAAGTTAAGGTCCTCGAGGTAGTCACAGGGTTATAGTTCACCATTCCACATCTGGAATCCAACTCCCTCTTACTTCTGCAAATGAGAGGGTCTACACCTGTTAGAAGTAGGTCGTCCTCATAAGGTGCTGGTATGAGAGGTCTATCATCCACAACCTTCGGATGGTTTGGATCCGTTTCACTCCTAGTGAATCTTAGCTTTATCAGACAGTTATCGATCCTATCATACCATGCCCAGGGTGTTTTGCTTCAAGCCATAGAGGGCTTTCTTCTACCTGCATATGCGAGATTCCTGATTATTAATCTCAAACCCCTTGGGTTGTTCTAGACCTGTGGACCTGCTACATGAGGGGAATGGTCCCCTTGTAAGATTTTCCTTCGGTACATCTCAGACATGTAATTTCATGCTCCTTTTGAATTCATTCATGCTTGTCATCATCTGACTCACAGACCTTCGGTGCTACGTGATAATGGACATGTTCCCTAGTGGACTTCTTGCAATTTGATACAACCCTGAACTCAAGAACATCTTTGAAAATTCTATTTCCAAACACGTACCTTTCCATCGATGAGTGTCACCCTGAAACCTTTGACTTCCATTTCTGAGATGGACACCGGGTTCTTCTTGTGATCAGGTACATAAAAGTGGTTCGGGGTTCCTTTCTTTCTTTGAAGAGTCGACCATTTCCTTGATGACCTGCATTACCTTTGGACACTCCTTCGCATAATGGCCGAACTTATTGCAACCAAGGCATCTGCCTTTCCTTCCACCCTTGGATCCGAACTTCCCAATGAAGTGATCTTTAGATGGGTCATCAGAAACTTCCGCTACACCATTCTGATAATATGTTTCTGCTTCGACTTCATCCTTTGTGAACTTAGAAGAGAGATGTGGAACACATTGATCCTTTTGTCTTGTCCCTATTGTCTTTGGTGATTGCTCTTTCACTCTTGCTTGGGCATTGTATTCACCTCAACTCTAATTCCATGTTAATTTTAGGCATGTTCTATGCTAGAGCAATTTATTTTAATTTCTTTTCCACAATAGCAATCACATTAGCATAAAGTAAACTATAGATAGAACATAAATATAAATCGCAGAAGACAAGCCAAGACAAGAGGACACAAGATGTGACACTAGCCAGGGACAAACCCCAATTTGGGGAAACCCTTGATCAATTTTTCTTTTATGTTCTTCAAAGTTCAGCAGAGAAAGTGAGAGAGATAGTACATTTACAATAGAAGTCAATCACTTTGACTTTTGATATCGGCATGAGATCAGTTGAAGACATATTGCTTCCACTGATTCTCTAAAGTGACTCGTTCACCTATCATAGTGCTGCATCTCGTCTATTTGCTGCACAACCGTGTGACACCTTCCTGTACTATCATGTGTTGAACCTTGATGACTGCGCTGCTGTCATCTTCATGTTGCTCATCATGTTGCATCTTCCATGGTCTTATTCATCATCAAGCTGCCCATGCTCATGATCTCATTCATCATTATGCCGCCCATGCTCATATCATCATGCATCATTATGTTGCCCATGCTCATATCATCATGTTGCTTATTATGCTGCTCGTGATCTCATACATTATGTTGCCTTCCTTCAGAGATAGATGCTCTGGCTGTTTCAACAGTTCCCGGTAGTTCTGGCTTTTCTGGCAATTCCAGCTTTTCCGGGAGTTCTGTCAGTTCCAGCGTTTCTGGCTTTTCTGGATTTTTCGACTTTTCTGGCTTTTCTGGTATTTTCAACTTTTCTGGCGTTTCTGGTTTTTCCGATAGTTCTGGCTTTTCCGGCAGTTTCGGCTTTTCTTGTAGTTCCCGTAGTTCCAACTTTTCTTGCTTTTTTGGCTTTTCCGGATTTTCTGGCTTTTTCGATATGTCCGGCTTTTCTGGCGTTTCTGGATTTTCCGGCGTTTCCGGTGTTTCTGGCTTTTCTGGAAGTTGCAACTTTTCCGGCGTTTTCGGCTTTTCCGGTCGTTCCAACTTTTCAGGCTTTTTCCAGCCTTTATGACAGTTCCGGCTTTTTCAGCTTTTTTGGCTTTTTCAACTTTTTCGGCTTTTTCGTCTTTTCCAGCTTTTCCTGTAGTTCTTGCTTTTCCGGCTTTTCCTTAGGATCTCTCCACCTACTAAAACCCAAAGACAAGTAGAGAGAGGAAGATATCCAAGTGTGTGTAGAAATGACTTGAAGTCCTCTTCTATTTATACTAAAACGTAGAGGTTGAATAGACATGACTTTTGGGCTTTTGAGCCTGCTAGTCGACTTAACAATTTGTCCATAACATAAATAAATTCATAACTTCATAAATACTTATCGGAATCAGATGATCTTTAGATCAATCCTACACCTCTCAATGAGAGGGATCCAATAAAAATATCAACGAACATAAATAATATGACCCACATGGAGTTTGTCCCTAGTTTCCAATTTTAACACATTCTCTGTTGCTCAATCCAACATTGATACCCAAATCGCTATTTATAGCAGTGCTATTTTTAACACTTCTATTTTTAGCATTTCTTGTTGTCATTTTCAACATATTGAGTTTGCCAAAAAAAGTTAGCCTAATTTTGTACACTCAAACACAAAAGATTAACCCAAGGTTAATAACAAATTACTATGAATTAACTAAAGGGATACATTTAACATAGAGGATAGAATACAATGGAATGCATAAATGTTGATTTCTATTATTGGACTTGTTGGTAGAACAAATATGCATCCTCAATATATTGAACTATATCTTCTTGCATTTTGGGCCAATACACATACCTTTGTAGTTTGGTAAATATATTCCCAACATCAAAATGTCCTACAACCTTGGAGGCATGGGCCACTTTGATAAGTTGCAATTTTTCATCTTTAGGGATATCGAGCTTGGATAGGTTATAGATTAGCCCATTTTGGAGATGATATTTAACCTTACCATCACATTTTTCTAGATGGATGTGGCACTTCAGCTACTGAAACACCCCTCTAAAGTCCTCATATTCTAGGTATTCCTCTTTATATGCATCATGGGTAAAAGGCAACATGTGCATGATGATTACCAAAGCTATAATATTGGATGTGGGTAGCCTTGAAAGAATTTATACCAAAAAATATTAGTGCTAATATTCTCATATATGATGACTAGATAAAATTTCTACAAAAATCCCATCCATTTGTAGTTTCTAGTTAGTTGAATCTTACTTTGGGCTTGCAAAAATTGCAACGTCTAGTGATTAGTGTGAAAAACCGTTTCCTTTCCCATCATATAGTGCTTGCACTTCTTATTAACTTTGAACCAAGGCTTGTATCACATATCAAGGTATTATAGGGATTCACCCATGAATTTTTTTAGAATGATAACATATAAACCTACCTCCCAACATCAAAATTGTTCCCATAGCATATATACCAACATCAATCTCAATTTCAAAAGGCTTATACAAGTTATGTAATGCAATAACTAGTTCTTATGCTAATCTTCCATTTTAGCTCATTGAAATCTTTCTATTGGTTATTTCTCCACTTGAAATTCTTATTATTAGTTGTTATGGCATGGAGTGGTATATCTACCACAAAAAAGGATGTTATGAACTTCTGCAGTGATTTTGTTACCCCAAACAAACCTCCTAACTTCAATGACATTAGTATGATTTTGTAACTTGATGATGACCTCCATCTTCATATGATCT
Source organism: Pinus taeda (assembly GCA_000404065.3). Taxonomy (NCBI): domain Eukaryota; kingdom Viridiplantae; phylum Streptophyta; class Pinopsida; order Pinales; family Pinaceae; genus Pinus; species Pinus taeda. Next base: position 189,887 of record APFE031338427.1, read on the forward strand.
ATCATTAATTCTTGTCCATTAATCATTTATACCAAACACATCAATGATTGCTGAGTGAACTCACATTTCTTAAGGCTAGCTAATATTTGATATTTTTTCAAGGTCTCTACAACTTGCTTGAGATGTTAGATGTGCTCTTCTTGGGTAGAGATATAAAAAAATATGTTATGAAAATATTCTATTAAAAATGATAAATAAGGATGTAATACATCATTCATTAATCACACAATGTAGCTAGTGCATCACATAAACCAAAAGGCATGGCTAGTCATTCATATAGGCCTTGTCTTGCCTTGAAGGTGGCATTTTGTTGTAGCAACTGTAACACCCTCCAAAATTTTGGCCTATGCTTACTTTCAGAGCCTTCCTTGGTCTTGTACATTATTTTGGAAAAACACTAAGACTCATTTCATGTATCTTTTTGGAGTGTTTTGGTCCCATTTGTTACTTAGGCAAAATGTCGTCTTTTCACATGTGGGCTGTCGCATCACATGTAAAAGATCATTCTGGTGGTTTTAAGGGTCCATATTTTTGTTTATGAGTAGTCCTAACTATATAAACATATGTCGAACCTATTCAAAAAGTTTTGAGCACTATCTCACAAGTGTTGTCACAGTTGTTGTAAAGTGTATCTGTGGCATTGCACTTGTCGTAATTCGTCATATAGTGGTCATACGCAAGAAAATGTTTTTTTTATGGGTCATGGGTGATCTATGTTGTTGAGTCATCAAGTATTCTAAGTTTTATATCATAGTCGAAGATTTATCACTTACATACATCAATTTCACTAGTCTAACACTTAACCATTTATGGAGAGGCTCCCTGACCCAACACCTTGACCTCACCTGACCTACGTGGATGCGCATTGTGTAGTTCCAATCCTCTAGCTATGACCTTGGACTTTGATTTTGCGCAATGCATAGTTCCTTCCTCCAAGGATTGTTGCACTGCATAATTCCTGGGCCCAAGACAGCCTTCACCTCCATAATTGCCTTCACCTCCATAATTGCACAATCCTCTCAGAAAACCTAGAATTAACTGCATATTACATAAGAAAAATTGCAAAGATCTCTCCCTAAGCCTATGAACTATTAAATACCATAGTGGAACAACCTCCCTTACCTCTCAGAACTGCGTAAAATTCTCCTGCAGTGACCACCCCTTTAACTTGTCCCATTGGCTGCCAAAACTACGCAGATTTATCCCTCAGCCAAGCCTGGATTGCGTATTGCATAGTCTTAGGCCTCAAGCCTTAGACCTGGATGTTGAAAATGCACAATGCACAGTCACTGAGGCTCCCATTCCACCTTGCTACCCGGTTCCAACCCAGTCCATCAATCAAAATGCATCATCTTAGGCTAGGAGTTTTTTTTTTTTTTCAAACTGATGTTTTCTCGTCATGAATGAATTGTAGATACAAGTATCTTACCATATGATGGCTGAATGATGAAGAAGGGGATGAAGGAGGAGGACATGAAAAATGAATTCATGTAGCTAAGCATGAAAGCTGATCTATGAAGGAAAAGCAAAGGGACACCAACTCGCAACCACAACTCAAGAATTTAGATCATTGAAGATTCCTATCACCAAGCCATGAGGAGGTGGAATACAAGTGAATTCTCAAGCATACATCATTCACAACAACAACAACGACTTGACAATGCCACATCACTCAAGTAGTTCATATCAACAGTGCCATGTCATGTATTATCATGAGTCGTCATATGCCACATCATCATTGTGGACCATGTATATTGTATTCATTGTAAAGTGGAAGTCCAAAGGACACATGTAATATGGAGAGTCATTTAAGATGAAACGTCATAGGAGGTAAAACAGTCACGAGGGAAGTCAAAGAATCATAAGGAGGGAAAGCATCATCCCTTGGTTATATATACTCTTGCATTGTGTGAGCAAAGGAATTTTCACCTTGGCTCCTCCCGCATAGCATTAGAGAGACATACTAGTTCTTTGAGGAGCAATGAGTGGCTCCAATGTTCCACTACTAGAGCTAGTGATGTAGATTGTAAACATGTGTCTTGGAACTTTTACTTAATGACATAATCCTTCAAGGCCAACATGTTCTTCATGCATGGATTGTGAATGTTTGTAAGACTATTTTGTAGATGTTCGTATTTCATGTTTTCTTTCACATGTGCTAAGATAATTTAACTATTTAAGTTATTTTAGTACTGTACTTATTGAGAATGATGGTTGTTATTGCTATCCCATCCTTGTGGACTATTCTGTAGGATATTAGACAAATATTTCTTCATTTTTTGGTTGCAATGATTATGGCATCTTCTGTGGACTATTCTTCTGGATGTTAGATGGATCCTTACATTTCATGTGTCTCTTCTTGGGTGGTACTATTACCTCTCACTTAGAGGATCACTTTTCTCCCCTCTCTGCAGTAGAAGAAACTTGACACATTTACAAATGAACACTCACCAGGCACACCTCCTCACTTTTAAAAGACACTATTGCATCCCTCTCTCATGCTGACAATTAGAACCAAAGCATATCTTTGAGATATATGGAAACTAGGATGATATTCTAGATGGGGCTCCTACACCAAATGATGTGAGGTCTATTTGGGACTTTATATCGGGGAGACCCCTTGGTTGATGGATTTCTAGCATCATCAACACGTTCCAAGTGTCTTAATTTTTAATGCATACCTCGTGGTATCCTAGTTTGATATCCATCTTAGTGAGGTACTTAACATATGACAATTAGTCTAACAAACTATTAATATGGGGAAAATGATATTGATTCTTGAGTTTGATCCTATTCAAATCTCTATCATTGATACACATTCACCAAGTCCCATCCTTCTTGGGTACTATGATGATAAACAACCACAAGGTGATGTGCTAGGTTGAATTATTCTCTACTCTAGCAGTTATTACAACTATTTATTTACCATGTATGCATTTAGAGCATGCTATCTATATAGCCCAATATTCAATAATGAGGAGTTAGGGAATAATTGTATCTTATGTTCCACTTCCTTCTTATGTGGTAACCTTTTAGGCTCTAGGAAGACTTCTTTTTCCACTTATAACATATCCCTTAGCTTATGTTTCTACTCTTTGGTACATCCCTCGAAGGATTCATTTACTCTTATTGATTCATCACCTAATCTGTTCTCCCTTTGAAAAAGCAATAGAAACATGCTTCTTAATATAAATAATCAAATTTTTAGCTTGATAAGCATGTGCTAGAGAGATTCAATTTAACTTTGTGTGCTTTAATGATGAAATATTTTCCATTCCTAATCAGGTGGTATTGGTTTTCTCTCCTCATGAAGGTCACATACCTCTTATATATTTAGGGGATTTAAAACATTACAGCACACACATCAAGCAATATTATCTAACTCCATCTCATCAATAAAATATGCACTTTTATCAAACTTGATCTTACATTGTTTAGTGACTTTTATATCTACTTCATTAATCACCTATCCCAATGTATATAGGATAGGATGATCATGAACTTCTAAACCATTCTTGCTGACAAGATCCTCTACTATGAAGTTGACCTGTGAATCATAATCAAATAAATTATCCATCTTGGTCATTTTTACTGAAGTATTCCATGGTATAGTTTTTTCTTCTCCTTCTCTTCCTTATGATGAAGACTACTTACATTCACCTAATTCCACACTAAGGTGCAAACAATATTCTCATCCAAATCCAAGTTTTCTCTACGAGGTTGCTTGAATATATGGAATCCATTTATTCTTCTTTGCATCCTTTTTAGGATTCTTTGGATACATGTTTGGATATATCTTCCAACCCTTATGTTGGTTTTGGAGATATATATTACAATGGTTGTAGTGTTTTTCTGGCTCCTTACAATAATTTGTAACATATATCATGTTATTTTCGTTTCCTTCCACTTTTTCTCCTCCTCGGAATAATCTTGGTGATCCTTCTATCTAACTACTTGGATTTCCTTCTTTATGGATAGTGTTCTCTAGATACAATTCTTGGACATAGGCTTGATTAATGGTCCTTGGTTTGAAGAACATCACTTGCTTCTATATATGACTATGTAGACCCCTTATATAGCTGACGAGTATGTTTCGTTTCTTGGGAGAGTTAACTAACATTATTTACATCTTCTTGAAATCCATGTTGTACGCTTGAATGTTATTCCCTTGCCTCCACTTAAACTGGTGTCGATGGATCCATTGGGGATCTATAGGCTTTTGAACACCTCTCACTTTGTTACTAGTGGATAACTCTCTAGCCTAAGTGTATTTGTATGTATTTCCAACCATGTTATTTCAAAACCCTCTAGTTTTAGTTAAGAAAATGAAATTTCTACTCTTCATCTATTGTATGAACATTGAAATCAACTTCTAGCTATTGGAACCAATGATTCAACTTAACAACATCAATATCTCGTTGGTAGGGAAGGATTTCCAATTTCACTTCCACTTCAAACATAGTTTATGAAGGAGTGGTGCACTAGAACTTGGTTTACACTTCTCAATCTCTTTTTTCATCTCCTTTTCTGAGTCTTCACTATTTCCCAATTTCTCATCTAATCCAACTTTTGATTTAGAGTCACTAAATATCTCGAAATGTCTAAAATTTTTCATTAGATACACCATAAAGAGGACCATATTGCAAGAGATATTAGTGACTTGATCTTCCAACCTTATAAACCTCCATTCTACTACATCTTGAGGGTTCTTATGACTAGAATTGTCCACAATAGCTAGGGTTTTGTGTCTTCATTCATAAACAAATTCTTGGATCTTGCAACTTCCCTATAAATACCGTGATTTTTTTTCTCTAAAATTAATATGATTTATAAATTATCATAGATATTCCATTAGAACTTATCACAACAAATATTATTCTATTATTGAATATTTTATTATGCAAGTTTATTTCTTTAGGTCTCATGTTTATTATCACTAGATTATTATGCAATTTTATAAAAATATAATTAAAATATAAAAATGAAAGAAAATGAAAATGAAAACATCATTTACACAAATGAATAAAAGATGTCTCAGGAAACCCAAGATAGGAGAAAACCTAACCAAAAGGTGAGGCAAATGTTGTTCTCTCTTTTCTTTAGTGTGAATAACAAATATAAATAAATTGACACTTAGTATGGAGTTGTATTTGACATTATGGCTAGAATGGTTGCTATAAAATACCAATCCTCCATAGTTATGCTCTAAAATCCCATTCTTAGATGCTCTACTTAAGTTACCATGGAATAATTACAATTCTAAAACAATGGAACCCCATCTCTTCTTGGTGACCTAGTATTTAACGTATCCTAATAACCATCTAGGGTTAGGGTTTTCTCATACCTCAACCCTCGATTAGCATTAGCTTTTGGACCTTGAAAGTTCACAAATTTCTAGCCCCACGTGTGTGTGTAATGGTGGTTTACATGGCATCCACTTGGTACCATGATAGTCAAAAAAGTAGGTCATCTTATAGGAGGAATAAAAAAGTAGGTCATCTTATAGGAGGAATAATTTCAGCATACAAGATCCTATTAAGGTGACTTTTACACTATTGGAAATGTCTCAGTGTGAAGAATAATGTCAAGGCGCTGGGAGATATGATCACAAAGTTTTGACCACACAAATTTGATGCCTAAATATGGCACACTAGAATGGCCCTGCAAGAGAATTCCTACTATTTATCCACCTAGAAAGTACCAATAAAAATAGAAAATCTTGTAATGATCCATTAAATATCAAAATTGATTGGTTTCATCACTTTATGTGTCATTCCTACAATGCTTATTACTTGAGTTTATAGAACCAAAACTATGATTACTATGATGCAATTGTGTTGGTTGCATGATTATGATGTTTTGTTGTGACACACAACTTGATGTCACTAAAATGTGATTTAAATTTGTATTTTTCATTGGTTCACATCATTCACATGAACATATATTTCTTGGTTCTTTCATAGATGTTCACCAAATACCTAGCTTCTAATTGGATAAGCTCGCATCATTTCATGAATGGTGAAAATGATAACTTATTCTCCATTATGACATATGAAATTGAGGCATCAACACCTATACGTGAGAACATGAAATCACAATAAACCTTTAAATACACATAATCGACTAATTAATTAAATATGTTAGTGAGCAAGCACAATCTCATCCAAAAGAAATGCCATGCAAACAAGATCACAACCATGCGTGAGACAAAAAAAGTGAAATCAACATCAACACTTAAATAAAATTCCATTATGTATGATTCTGAAGCTTAAGGCATGATGCAATCATAACTTTCACCACTACATATAGGAATAAATTTTAATTAAATAGTACAACAATATGGCTAAAATCAGTCGTACTGCCAAAAATTACAAGAATAATGTTATTTTTTATTTATTTATTTAGTCTAATCTTCCCATGTTGGTTGGTTGTCTGACGATCTATCTCCACGTCATCATAATTGTGACGATTTTCCTGGTTCATCACAATATTAACGACAAGTATATTCAACAAGGGAACTTATATCCATTGAGATATTCAAACAATCAGTCACTTGTTTGACTAGTCCACCTTGACTTGGTCAATGAACGTCATAATTTTGATGGTACGTAAACTTATAAATATGTTTCATTTAAGAGACATTGCGACATTTTTATATAACTAAAACAATTCTAAAAGGTTATAATGTCTTATTGTTGAGAAAAAAACATATTTATTTTTATACATATCAATTGCATTACAAAAATATAATAGATCTAGTACACCACTTAATTTTATAACATAATCATCACATAATTTTTTTGTGGGGAAGAATGTAGAAAAACATTAGCAGCAAAAAAATCGAGGGAATGATAGGAGATGTTATTTCTCTTGCACTAAATGTAGGAGCTTACATCCCATAAGAGTTTTAAAAGAAACAAATAAAAGACATTGTAAGAGACATGGTCACATTGAAGGGCGATTGAAGGAATATCATCCCTTGGTAAGCTATATATTCATTATATATTGTCTTTATATTAATCGTATTTGTAAAATTTTATTTTGTTATATAGTCTAATTTTGCACGATTGTTTGTAATTACAAATTCAAGCTAGCCCCTTAGGTTTTCAAATGCGCCAAGTAGTAGTGAAAATGTTGTTGTACAATGTTAGGAACATGGAGAAAATATTGAAGATCAAAATAATGATCCTACTTAAGAATATGACAATGATAACATACTTCAAGATAATGGGACTAATGAATTGATCCAAGACTTGTTTTCTCAATCAGTCAATTATTAGGATGAGGAAAATGGTGTCACTTTTGATGTACCTCTGTTAGAAAAGGAAATGACACCACCTTTGAAGGCTTAAGAGAAAATATTTTCTCCACTACATTATTGTTTGTGAACTTAAAGGGTTTGAATGGTTTTTCAAACACTTGTATGGCATAGATACTAAGGTATGTAATATGTTTCACCACATATTATACATAAAGGTTGATTTTTCCTTTTTTAGTGTTAATTAATGTGTAAAATAAGAATGAATTATTTACAATTAATATTCTTTACACTAACTAGTGATTTTTTTTTTTTTATGTTTTAGATTGTTAGGTGAATTTATGTTAACATCGTTAAATATTTTACCTCACACATACTGAGATTTATATGTCATTATGAAAGAAATTTGAATGGAGTATCAAGCTATAGATGCATGTCCTAATGATCATATTATATGTTATGGATGACGTGCATAAAAATAAAAAAAAATTGTCTAAGCAATAGATATCAAATTGATCAAATAACAAAAAAGGTACCTCAAAAAGTTCTTTGCAATATTCCCATAATTCCATGTTTCCAGTGATTTCTCAGGTGTGGAAGCTTAGCACAATTTATGGATTACCATGCACATAATAGAAGTGGAGATAGTGTTCTTCAAATTCCTATAGATGGTTATGCATTTAGGAAATTGAGGAAAAATGGAAGCATTTTAAAGATGAACCTCGTAATATTAGACTTTTATTGGCAGTTGTTGGTGTTAATCCATTTGGATAGCTCGCGTATATAATACTTAGTGTGGATGATTTTTGTTATCCACAATAACCTTCCTCCCTGAATGTTAATAAATATGGAGCACATATGTTGACAATGATTGTTCCAAGTATTTTTTTACATTAATTTTTCGAATGTAACATTTTCAATTGTCTTTTTTTTGCATAACATCTTATATTTATTTATTTATTTGTATATACATATCATGGTACTAATTCTACAATTTAAAACAAATAGGTAAGTACCAAGTTATTTATATGAATGTATATTTTGAGCCTCTTATTGGCAAGTTATTAAAGTTATGGGCTGACATCATTATGTATGATGTTTGTAAACCAATAAGGCATAGACAATTTCAATTCTGTGGAATACTTGTTTTGACAATTCATGATGCCCTTGGAATAAAACATTTTTGAGGTATGTAATGTTCCAGTATTTCACTTTAAAAGCATAATTATTTGAATATATCATGAATTCTTTTTAAATAATACATTTGTATAAATGTTATTAATCCATCTCTTGCAAGTCTTCAAAATTTTCATGTCTAGTTTATGGTCCTAGATGAAATCTAGTCATCAAAAAGTTTAGGAAATGAGGTGTTTGATGACTATAGGCACTTCCTTTCTAATAACCATAGGTATTGTACTACTGAAAACATATTTTCAACAGGAAATAAGTGACTAGATTAAAACCACGAAGAATGACACCTCACCTATGGAAGTTGGAATATAATAAATATTGTCAAGGTATGCAATTTGTTGATGTATCATATATGTAATGTTTTGAATTTTTATTTTTATTGAATTTATTTTAAAATATTTTATAATTATTGTTGTTATTTCTTCTATGCTTCATCACGGTCACGAAGGTATTAATAATGGGTTTCCAAGAGGAAATAAAAGTTATCGCACTCAATTCATGAGGTTGCCCTAGTATGAGGACCTAAAAATAGCTCATTTGTTTGATACAATGCATATAAGGAAGAATGTCGTAGAAACGTTATGACGATTCATAGATGGTGCGAGGGATAAAGAAAAAATCATCAAAATTTGTAATGGCATTTATAAAGCTAATCATGCAATGCAAAGTGGGATTTGATTAAATAGCGATGGAAACTAAAATAAGCTTCCATGGTTATTAAGATAGAAGAAAAATAATGATTTAAAAGAGGCCATTCAAAGAATTAAATTTCACATGGGTTTTTCTTCAAGCATAAATAATATCTTAACAAAGAAAGGTGAATTTGGTTGGGTAAAAACACATGATTGGCAGATCTTCATGAAGGTAATTGTATTGGTATATTTGTTGACTATGGTTCCCAAAAACACCTTCTTTCGAGTTTGTTGTTACCTCCAAGGAGAATACAAACAATTGGATAATGTTAGAGCTTAAATAAGAACCAACAAAACATTGAAAGTAATGGAAACAATGCACAAAGAAAAATAAATTAAAACTACATTAAACAACACTTAAACAATCTTTATGAAGAAAAACAAATCAATGAAGGTATAGGAAAAATATCCTCTTTTGTTAGTGTGAAGTATTTCTGCAAGTGTGCGAAAATCCATTCACCTAAGTTATAGGTGACTTGTAACCCTAAAAACAAAAGATGGCTACTTCTATGCTTCGGATCTACAATAAAACATGAAGAAAAACCCTACAACACAATATATCTTGCAAATAGAAACATATAACAACATAAAATAGAAGTGAAATAACCTAATGGAGGACTTAATCAAATGATAATTTTATTAATACACTTGGGGAGGAGAAATTAGAAAATGGGTCTGTAGTTTCCTCTCCATGTGATGGGTCCTTTCTTGTCCTTGTGTTTCGGCAACGTGCTTCTCTCTCTCAATTTGCAATGGGCAGAAAAAAAAGGTGTTTGAACTCAAGTGGGAGCTTAAATGCTATGAAACGATAATGAAGATGATGAAAATGGTCATGGAAAAGAATGAATGGAAAACCCTCTTATTTATAACAAAGTATTGAGATAAATTAGGAATTGGAAAATAATAAAATATTATTGACCAAATCAAAATATAGTTGTTGGGAATACTTTATTATATTTTTTGAGAGGGAAAATATATTCAAAATGGTCAAATATATTTATTTAAAATGTGGTTGAAGTAATTAACAATAACAATGAATCACTTTGTGAGAATTAAGAAATAAATTATTATTAAATAGTGGTTTAATAATTTTCTCATAAGGAAATATGGAATAAATAAGGAATAATAAATAAATAGTGATCTATTTAAATATTCCATAGTGATTTAGTCAAAATTAATTAGAAACTAACTAGAAAATAGTTATTTAATAATTATATTTGGAGAAAATTAAATAAATAATGATTTATTCAATTACTCTCATGGGGTTTTTGAATTTTAATGAGAAATCGATTAGGGAAAATGGTTTACTAAACTATTTCCCATGGCGAAAATGGCTTTACCATGGTAAAAGTTACCTACATGGTGTATTTTTATCCACCTAGTAGGAATGGATAGGTGATCACTTTTTGGATGATAACATCTTTCTTAATTGTTGGAGGTGGAAGAGTTACAATAGAAGTATCAAAGACACTTGAAGATAATTGTTTGAACAATGGTTCTAAAAAAAATCTCAACAAGGATTTTGCGTTCTCAATATCTTTTGCAAGATATTTCTCTCTCAAATACGTATAAAAGGCTCTTTACTATAGTGGAATTCTCCTCACAATGGTATGCTAGATTTCTTGGGAGAAATTTTAGAAGCATAAAAATGCACTACTACTTGTTTTCTGCTCTCCATGAACTTGTAATTATAGAATTTTTGGACACTCATTCCCTCCTTTGGCTCTTAAATGTGGTTGTTTACCTCATAAATGAGATGACAACTACCATCTTCTTTTCATTAAGGATTCTTGGGGCTCAAGGCTTGAATAGTCAACCCATCACATCAAGAGTTGGAGTGTTTTTTAAGAAAGTTCACAACTCGAGGTGCTGACTCAGATTTTCGCGAGCCACACAACTATCGAAGAAAAAGTCATGCAGTCATTAATTTCTAGCAATGGTGCACTCACGTGAGTTAATTTTTTAATTGAACCTTAGGAAGGCTCTTGATTTTTTGGTCTTCATGATGCTTTTAGCTGACAATCTAACCTTTGTGTGTGTCGATCACTGACTCTGAGTGTCTTCTGGTGCATACATATGAGTGCATGATTTTCCCATGATAACAATTTCCCCTTGATTTGTGAGGTTAGGAGAAACCATATAGCCGAAATACATCATGTTTTTGTTGATCTGACTAAGAGTCTTTCTAACTTCTTGTGGGATAGAGAAACTTACTGCGAAGATGATTATGGAAAGATCCTTGATTTGGAACTAAAAAAACATGCTCTGAAGAAATACTGATACAAAAGTGTTTGTATGAGTTGGGCATATCCCATACTCATTATGATGACTATGACTAAGTATTACAATCATACAGTAAATGGTCCTGTCAAGTCAGCATTAATGTGGCTCACCTGTTGATGGTTGAAGAAGATAATTTATTTCGCCCTTAGGGGCATCTCCGACAAATGGAATAGACTGGGTACCCCCATGCATCAAATGTAAAGCAATACTAAATGAGGTGTTATGGGATGAATGGGTCTTTAAAAAAATGAGAGAACCGCAACGTTCATAAAGTACGATACTACTTTGACATGATAAAGTTATGTTGGTGTCGAATGTTAGGGAGACACATGGCATCAATATTAGTCGATAATGATTCCTATTGTCCCACCCGAGGTTGTCCCTTAATGGGGGTAGAAACCAAGGTACTTCTTCAATCCTGGAAGATGTGTGTTGATGTCGGTAGTAAAGGAACATCAATCGCCTAAAAATATGGTTTAGGGAATCAATGTGAAACTTGAAGTAGATGGTTGTAATATGATGGGTCAAAAAGGCATGGTAGTGAGAGCTGACAGTATGAGTGGATATAGAAAACTGCCCAAGGTTAGAGCTATATTGTGAGTGGTGGTAGTCAAAACAATTTTTTTTGGGGTAAATACCCCTGGAGTTGGTAGGACATCCATGATGGGTATGAGTAAGTTCTAACTATCATGGTAAGTAATAAGTGAATGATGATAAATGGTGTGGGTAACAAAAGTGAGCTCCAACCGAGGGTGACTCAGGATTGCCACTAGGTATCAAACACAAAAATATGGGTGAGAATCCTTTTCCTTAAAAAATCTTTTGTACACTTGCGAAAAGAATGTAAAAGTGGTTTGGGATGTACAGAAACAGAGACGAGTTCCCTAAGAAAATGGTGACCTGTGTGATGACGCATGTGCATTTTTTACTGAGGGTGGGGACCCCATTGGTTAGTCCCAGTGTGAGGTTAATGAGGCATATGAATTGATGCAAATGGGATATTTCCATATCGAGGAGTGGTAGGCCAAATGTAGAATTCAGGTGTGTATTCGATTCAATCTAACAATGAATAAGTGTGGTGGCTTGGGATTGGGATTGGTAAGAAATGAGAAAAGTAGAGAGGTATGAGGCTGATCTTCAAAAAATTCATATGAAATGAATCATGGGCCTGGGGCGATGGTCATGGATACCAATAGTTTGAGGGGAACTATGAAATGTGGTAATCCATGGAGGGGAAGTGGTATCTACCAACATCGATGTTTACCATGTGCAGTTGGAAGGTGATGGTAAACGTGGTCGAGATGGTGGACCCTATGGTTTATTTCAGAGAAATGATGTTAGGATATGCAAAGTTTCTGAGGAAACATATCATGATGAGTGAAGAATGATACCTTAACTGTGAATTTCCACCAAGGGTATGGGCTTTCTATGAATTTGTTGATAACCTTCAATTTTAAAAGGCATTACCCCAAGTGAAAACATCCATCTATAGCAATCTACAAGCTGGAAAGAAAGATGTAACAAAAATATAGGAAGTTACACCTGATGGGTTCTATGAATGGGTGGTTTTGATGTTGTTTTTTCCTAACTAGGTAAGAATCAGGCCACATGTCATTGTGGTGATCTAACATTGTAGGACTAATGCTTAGAATTTCTAAATAATACCACGCGAAAATGTCCCTATATCCTTCAAATAGGGCTTTGTAAAATGCCACTTCTTCAGGAGAGCAAGTTGCCCTGAAAGAGATTTCTTTGGTTATGCTAAGCTTGGTTGAAATATCTACCTTAACTATAGGTGAGATATGGGACATGTTCCATTCGTCAAATGAATCTAGTGCTAGGATGATATTTGTGAACCAATCTACCTATCCTCATGGTAGGAAGTCCTTTGTCTCTATTGTACAAATATTGTGGCATGGTGCTTCAATGGATGAGAACGCTTTCCTGGTAAAACAAAGAGCGGTGATGCATGGAATCCTAAGGGAATGATGGTTTCATCATGGCCACTAGAATATCTTCATCTGAGTGAAAAATATTATCTAATGGTGTTAAACGTTACGAGAGGTCATGATGATGGGATTGGGACCCAATGGTACTCGTTGACCAACAAAACAATGATTCAATGGTTGCTGCCATAGAACCCAACGATGGTTAAAATGTGCATATTGCATGGGTCTACACAGTAATGGGTGGTGCAACCTTTGCAATGGGTGAAGCAATCTCAACACCAAAATATGATGAGTAAATGATGTGAATTAGCTTTCCTACAGATGAGGAAATGAATCGTATGTGGTGTTGTGTGTCATCGACACCAGGTTGTGGAGGTATCTCTCTTATGTTTACAACTAGAGAACTTCTTGAAGGTGCATCCCATCCATTTCCCTTGAGAGAAGGGTTGGAGTTACTGACATTAATTTGCAACAAGACTACCCTTGTCACTCAAAATTGAGAAAGATATGTGTAGTTCCATTTCTGGTGGACTTGAGAAAAAATGCAACAATGGTTGCACTTATGTCTTGTTAGGTCCCTATAATACTAGTGATTACCCCATTACTATTGTAGTTATATCCCTTATTAATATTTTTGTGCCCCTATTGTCCCCATGTTGTTATTATTGTGCCCCATAAAATCCCTCTATTGTTATTTTTGTGCTTTTATATTATTATTGTTAGGTCGGTTGCGTTATATTGTGACTCCTTAGACTCCTATATATATAAATGAGGTTTTATCATTTGAATCATGAAATAATCATTCATTTGTGTAATGTAAAGGAGGTTTCTCCCTCGAAGAGGCTGAATTCTAAGGCGTTGATCTATATTTTCTATCTTTTTGTGAGTTGGGTTCATAACATTTGGTATCAGAGCTTTGGATTCTAGGGTTTCGCTGCTCCAAATAAGTCATCGTGGCATTTTCGCTATAATTTTTTTCTGCAACGATTTAGAAGCGGAAAAAAGAAACCCATTTGAGACGAAATCACATTGAACTTTGGTTCCGAATTTCAAAGATTTTCATGCTATATTTGCGGAGATATGATCTGAGGAAGTTGGTCTTTTTGCAGACTTCTGAATTACATTCCAAACATGTGACTTGGGGAAAATCATCATAACTTTCTCTCTGAGCATCGGATTGAAGTTTCGTAAGAAGGTATGGAAAGAGGAAAGACTGCAGTTTCTTGTATATATTTTTTTCAAAGCCAAAGATTGAAATAGGAACACATGGCATGTCGTACAAGTTCGCTATACTGAACTAGTCTATAATCAGGTCACTGTGGGAGTTTTGGCATAACTCTTCCTTGGAGAATCCAATTTGGATAAGATTGGTGGCATTGGAAAGAGGACACAGAGGGCTACTGCAAGTCGCAATTTCACAACTGGATGATCCGAAATTACAGAGATACATTAGAGGCAATATCAAGCTCCTACAAAGTTAAAAAAGGTGTGTAGATTCTTTTAAATTTTTGTTTAAGCTTGGTTTGAAAAATTATTTTTAAGGAATTCAAAGGGCATAGTAGAGAATTATTATCGGTAACTAATGTCCCAAGGAAAGAAAATGCAAACATCTAGTAAGCAACCTGAAAGCTCTAGCATGACTCATGAAGAAGAGGAAGAAATGCTACATGATATATCAAAATTACAAGACCAAGTGCAACAAATGTCACTCTCACAAAAGCTAATAGAAGTTAAGATAAATGGTGTGGAATCTAAGATAAAGGGCGTGGAAGATAAGATGGATGATTTGAAGATAGATTTGAAGAGAGACATGGCAGATTTGAAGACAAATTTGACAAATTTTCTACAAGAAATAATTACAAATGGTCAAAGGGTAGTAAAGGAAACTCATGATGCGAACAAAAGAAATGTTAATCATGATTTCATAGACTCTAATGTTGGATCGAAGACCCGCCATATTCCAAAAATCGATATGATGAAGTTTGATGGCAAGGATCCTGCAACATGGATATTACAGATGGAGCAATTTTTCGATCTCAATAATGTGAAAAACACACAAAAGGTACGTATGGCAACTTTATGTTTGGAACCAAATCAGTTTGTATGGTATCAATGGCTTTGCTCTCGTCAACAATTTATCACTTGGGCAATTTTTACGGAAGAATTGATAGCACATTATGAGGATACTAAAAGCAACACTTTTTTCTATCAAATTGATAAGTCTCAACAAAGGGTTCAATAATGGAGCACATTGAGGAGTTCCAAAAATTTAACATAAGGGTAAATGATATTCCAGAGGAGCATAGGATTGATGTGTTCATAGGGTCTTTAAAGGATAATATCCAACATGATGTTCGCCTTTGGGAACCTGATTCATTAGAGAAGGCATTCAGGTTAGCAAGAAATATGGAAAGCAACATTATGGCAACCAGTAAGCATACCACTCACAACTATAAAGATGGAAGTGTTGTTGCCGCTAGTCTTCCACAACCTATAAGGTTGACACCACAAAAATTGGAAGAAAAAGGAGCAAAAGCGCTTTATTACAGTTGCGATAGCAAATACACTAAAGGTCATAAGTGTGCTGAGAAGAAATTATTTTATATAGATTGTGAAGAGGAAGAAGAAAATGAGCAAGAAAGATAAAAAGAAGAGGATATACTCCAAGAACAAAGCCTAGATAAAGAAGAAATGAATCCGACCATATCTTGTAATGCATTGGCAGGAATTATCACTCCTCAAACCATCAAGATAGAAGGACAAATCAAGAAGAAAAAGGTAATAGTGTTGATTGATTCAGGAAGCACCCACAATTTTATTCATTCTAAGGTAGCAAAAGAATTTAATTGCTTCCTATATCCAGCACCAGAGTGTCAAGTGATGATTGCAAATGGAGGAACAATAAATTTCTCAGGAAAGTGCCATAATATCAAGCTATCCATGGGAGAATATGTATTGACTAGCCCAATGCTTTCCATTCCAATGGGAGCTGCTGATGTTGTATTAGGAGTCTAATGGCTACAATCCTTGGGTACAATAGCTTTAATTTTCAAGAACTTTTCATGAAATTTTCTACGGAAGGAAAGGAAGTTGAATTAAGGGGTATTGCAGGGAAACCGAGAAAGATAATCAGCTCTAACGGTATGAGAAAGCTTCTAAAAAGGGAACAAAGAGGTGTAATTGCACAATTATGTTTGCTAGATGTTTCCACATCGAAATCATATATTTCTCCAAATCTCCAAAAAGTCTTGGACAATCATTCCAAGGTATTTGATACTCCCAAAGATCTTCCACCTATTCGTGATCATGATCATGCTATTCATCTGATTCCAGGAAGTTCCTCCAAACATCAGGCTGTACATATATCTCTATGCCCAAAAGAGTGAAATTGAACGTATGGTTGCAGAAATGTTAGAGGCTGGTATAATTCAACCAAGTCAAAGTTCTTTCTCTGCTCCAGTAGTATTGGTGCACAAGAAGGATGGATCATGGCGGATGTGTCCAGATTATAGGGAGCTCACCAAGCTCACTATTAAAGATAAGTTCCCCATTCCTGTCATTGATGAATTACTCGATGAATTGCATGGATCAATTTACTTCACCAGTTGGATCTTCGTTCAGGATATCATCAAATCAGAATGAAGATTGAAGACATTCTGAAACAACATTTAGAACTATGAGGGTCATTATGATTTTTGGTCATGCTTTTGGCCTTACCAATGCACCTTCTACATTTCAAGGTTTGATGAATTCCATTTTCAAACCCTTCCTTAGAAAATTTGTGTTAGTATTTTTTGATGATATACTAATCTACAACCAGTCTTGGAAGGATCATGTTGAACATGTTGACATGGTGCTCAACTATTGGAGGAGAAACAATTATATGAAAAAGATCCAAATGTTTCTTTGGAGTACAAGAAGTGGAATATCTAGGTCATATTGTATCTCATGAAGGAGTTAAGGTAGACCCTAGCAAAATTAAAGCCATTAAGGAATGGAAAATTCCCACATCCATAAAGAATCTGCGACGATTTCTCGGGTTGACAGGGTATTATCACAAGTTTGTTAAGAATTATGGGAGAATAGAAGCACCCTAACAACAATATTGAAGAAAGATGCATTTTCATGGACTCTAGAAACAACAAAGGCATTCGAACATCTTAAAGAGGCAATGTGCCAAGCACCGATCTTGGCTGCACCGAACTTCACAAAAACCTTTATTGTGGAATGTGATGCTTCAGGAAATGGAATTGGTGCTATTTTAATGCAAGATGAAAGACCCATTGCTTTTGAAACTCGTCCAATGAAGGGAAAGTTTTTACAGAAATCTATTTATGAGAAGGAAATGTTTGCAATACTCCATGCACTTAAGAAATGGTGACCGTAGCTAATGGAAAGACCCTTCAAGGTAAAAATGGATCATGATAGCCTTAAATACTTTTTAGAACAAAGATTATCCTCTGAAGAGAAACAAAAGTGGGTCACAAAGATGTTGGGTTATGACTTTGAAATCATCTACAAAAAAGGGAAGCAAAATGTGGTGGCAGATGCACTCTCAAGAAAGGCTGAGGATGTGGAAGCATTGTTGTGCACCATTTATATTACCCAAGCAGATTGGATAAATGAAGTAAGGGAGAAATGAAAGAATGAAGAAGAAGTGTGGGCACTTATTCGAAAGTTACAACAAGATTCCAGTATGTCTGATACATTTAGCTGGCAAAAAGATTTGTTATGGTACAAAGATCGCTTATACCTCTATAAGAATTCCCAACTAAAACAAAAGATTCTTATGGAATTGCACACTTCTCCCTTAAAAGGGCACTAAGGATTTTTAAAAACACACCACAGGGTTAAGAAGGAATTTTTTTGGGATGGCCTTGAATCAGATATTCAAAAGTTTGGTTTGCCAACAAAATAAAGTTGAAACAATTAAGACACCGGGTCTATTACAACCTTTATCCATTCGAAGCCAATGTTGGGAGGAGGTTTCAATGGATTTTATCACAGGTTTACCCAAGTCTGAGGGAAAGAGTGTCATCATGGTGGTAGTTGACAGACCTACCAAGTATGCACACTTTTGTGCATTATCACATCCATTTAAAGCCAGTACAGTTTCTACTGCATTTATGGAAACAATTCAAAAGCTACATGGAAACCCAAAGATTATTGTAAGTGACAGAGATCCCATTTTTCACTGGAAATTTTTGGACAGAATTATTTTCTTGTCTTGGTACTCAGTTAGCTCATAGCTCATCTTATCATCCTCAATCTGATGGGCAAACTGAGATAGTAAACAAATGTTTGGAAGGATAACTTCATTGCTTTGTATCTAATAAACAGACACAATTGGGTCCAATGGTTGCCTCTTGGCTAAATGGTGTATAACACTTCCTTCCATATAGCAAAAAAAATGACCCCATTATGCACTTTATGGGTATCAACCACCATCCATCACATCATATTTAAGAGAAAATTCGAAGGTTCAGGTAGTGGAACATCACATCGAACATCAACAACAAGTCCTGAAACTCTTAAAGGATAACCTCGTGTTGGCACAAAATAGAATGAACAACAGGCAGATCAACATCGCAGTGAAAGAAGTTTTGATGTAGGTGATTGGGTATTCCTACGGCTACAACCATATAAGCAAATGTCCCTCAAGCAAGCTAAGAAGGATAATAAATTATCACCAAAGTATTATGGTTCGTACAAGGGGTTGCAAAAGATTGGTACTACGGCATACAAATTG
>APFE031338427.1:210337-247313 GCA_000404065.3 Pinus taeda
ATCACATCATATTTAAGAGAAAATTATAAGGTTCAAGCAGTGGAACATCACATCGAGCATCAACAACAAGTCCTCCAACTCTTAAAGGATAACCTTGTGTTGGCGCAGAATAGAATGAAACGATAGGCAGATCAACATTGTAGCGAAAGAAGTTTTGATGTAGGTGATTGGGTATTCCTACGGCTACAACCATATAAACAAATGTCCCTGACGCAAGCTAAGAAGGATAATAAACTATCACCAAAGTATTATGGTCCGTACAAGGTGTTGCAAAAGATTGGTACTATGGCATACAAATTGGAGCTTCCTGCAGCTTCTTGAGTGCACCCAGTTTTCCATATTTCATGTTTAAAAAACGTTATAAGCGACAAGCTCCCAATTCAAACAATATTGCCAGAACTTGACGAGGAAGGAAAAATTATATTGGAATCGGACGCAGTCACAAAAACAAGAACTCGACAGCTACGAAATCGATCAATTTCGGAGTATCTCATCAAGTGGAAGAACTTATCTGCTGAAGACTCCACATGGGAGGATGAGAATTTTATACAGAAACATCCAGAGCTACTCAAGCATTGAGGACAACACTTTTTTGAAGGAGGGGCATGTTAGGTCCCTATAATACTAGTGATTACCCCATTACTATTGTAGTTATATCCCTTATTAATACTGTTGTGCCCCTATTATTCCCATATTGTTATTATTATGCCCCATAGAATCCCTCTATTGTTATTTTTGTGCCTTTATATTATTATTGTTAGGTCGGCTGGGTTATATTGTGACTCCTTAGACTCCTATATATAGAAAGGAGGTTTTGTCATTTGAATCATGAAAGAATCATTCATTTGTGTAATGTGAAGGAGGTTACCCCCTCAAAGAGGCTGAATTCTAAGGCGTTAATCTATCTTTTCTATCTTTTTGTGAGCTGGTTTCATAACATGTCTAGCCTTAGTTGAGCGAACATGTTAAAGAATGTGTACCAATGAGAGTAAAAGGTCCTTGATCTTTCTCAACTCATGACATTTATTAATCAAATGCCCTAGTTTGTCACATAAGTCACATGAGTGAGTAGGTGTTCGCAAGGCTATTTTAGGCAGCTTTGTCATCTTGGATGGTAGGGGGATTGTTTGTGAGGTTGAGTTGAAACAAGCATAAGGGTGTTCCTCATGTGATTTTTATACCATAAAGATACAATAGAAAGACTAAGACACATTGTATACTACTGGGTTGTTGGGAAGTGATGGTGTCACAATATTAGCTTGGGCGAGGGCTCCCAATGCGTCTTGATAACAAGGAATTTTGGACATTGGTGTGTGTAGTGTTCGTACTATGTGCATATAGCGCATGGATGGTTGATATGTAATGTCTTATTACGTATTGGTGTGGAATTATATCCTGAAGGGGGAGGTTGGGCCATTGACACTTGTGGGGCGTGAAGAAGAGCTTTTAACTCCTTTAGTTCTGGACACTGGTTGGTGGGGTGCTCTGATATCTCAGATAATGGATGTGGTGGAGAAACCCAGAAGAGGAAGAGGTCGAGATTTCAACCTTTTTCCCTTTCTGTTTGTCCCTTTTGGTGGCACCTGCTAGTGTTGACATAGGTATTACTCTTTATGGGGAAAATTCCTGAGGAATGGCCATAGGAATGATGTATTTTGAGGTAATACCTAAGTCTACTGACATGGCTTATGGGGCCAAATACCAGACATGTATCGCAAGAGCTGTGTTTGGAAATATAAGTGTTGCCATGACTTGGTGTGAGACGAAACCATATGGGGGATATATCAAATTAATTTGAGTGATTGCATAGGGCAAGAATGATGCTCAGTAGTCCCAACACTAGGGGTGTCTAGAATTGGTTCCTGAGACTAGGGTGTGTTTTATGAACCCATCATAGACACCGAGGTTGTGGGTGTAGGAAATATTAAATATGGGTCTCCAGGGTATGTACCTAGGAGTGATGATGCCTTGAACTTCCATGGACTTGCTTTAGTGAAAGATGGGACCAACTCTCTATGGGATCCTACAAAGGGTAATACACTATCGGGGGTAGTGGATGCCCTTTTCTCATAGTATGTGTGTTGATCTATTTTGACAATCTTCCCATCATGGGGAAACATCATGACACGAAATAATGAAGATGCTACTGCGATCATGTCGTGGATGTAGCTATGGTATAATAAGATGTTTTAATCTACTTGGGCATTAATAAATTTGATGTCAATGAGAACTATTTTTCCAGAAAGACTCTATCGGGACACTCTAAAAAAGTCCTATGTGGACTAAGGGGCGCCCGTCATATTCCATGAGTGTAATGGGTGAAACAATTAGCTCAAGGGATCCTAGTATATGTCAAACTCATTTGGACATGATACATGTGGATTCCCCCACATAAACGATGTAATGATGAATGGTGATATTCTAAATGGTGATTGAAATTTCGAAGGTGACTATTGATGGTAGTTGTGGTTGTGCATTGCCCAAATTGAAAGCCATCAAAAAGGAGTTAGAAAGGTTAATTGCACCTAACGTAGAAAGAATGGATTTCTCTTGGGTTGGGAAGTTTTCCAAAGCCTCCATTGCTAACATAACTAATGGGGATCGAACTAGATCATCAACAATGTTTTAGTTGTGAGTTGCCTTTGAATTATTCCCTACATGACGTAGTGACATTTTGATCATTTGTGGGATGGTTTCTACAGGGGGTTGAGGCAATGTCAAAGGTGTTGTAGTTATAGCATTAGTTGATGTGGAAGGATTTATCTTTATGGGGGTTCCATATTCATGATTCATAGTCTGTAAAAGGACATCATATCTTGAAAAACAAATTCCATGGTTTTCTGCATCATTAGGATTGCCTCCATTTTGGTTTTGATAAGATGGAGTGACAACCTCATGTTGTGTGGACACCACTCCTTGGTGAGGAAAATGGTTCGGCATAACTGCAGGTTGTTGGTTCTACCCTGCGTGCCCTCTGGCTTCCTTCCTATTTACACTATGTGGGCCTAAAGGGAGATGGAAACTGAATGCTTTGAGAAATATTTAAGATGCAAGCCCAGGATCATCACAACGATGCAAGGGAAGCAGGGTCTACTCCCTTTCTTTAATAACACCTAGTCCTATTCCCAATAATAATTTGAAATGAAGTAAAAAAAATGTGGATTTAAGGTTACTTTATTTCCTCCTAATTAAGTTATGTGAGTTATGAAATGAGAAAAACAATTTGAAGAGATATGTGGATTAGGGCCACTTACTTTCCTCCTAAATAGGCTATGCGTGATTATTATAATTGAGTATAACAAGATATAAATGATGTGTGGACTATGGCCACTTACTTTTCCTTGGTTAAGCTATGTGTGATGCAAATTTTAAGAGTAAAAAATAATCAATTTCCCTACTAATAGTGGTTAGAAAAGAAATAAGTAGCCTATCTAAACTGTAAAAAATTTCATGAGTGAAGGTAGTTCACTAAAGGCTACTAAACACTCAGGAATGAGAAATTACAATGAAATTTTGGACTTTCTATGTATCGTGTGGGTTATGTGTTGCACAGACACACAACTTATGCATATGTGGTAAGAATTGTGTGAGTGATGCATAAATTTAAATAAAGGGTATTCTCGGGCTGAGAACAGGTCCTAGGGAGCCTACAAAATTCCAGAGAAATTACATAAGCAAAATGAGGTAAAAATGTAGAGAGATAGGTCCTGCAAAACAACCAATTATATCAAAGAAAGAAAACAAGTGGAGTCGCCATTTTTGTATTAGTGTATTTGTTGACTATGGGTCCCAAAAACACCTTCCTTGGAGTTGGTTGTTACCTATAGGGAGCATACAAACAATTGGATGATGTTAGAGCTTAAACAAGAACCAACAAATAATTGAAATTAATTGAAACAATGCATGAACAAAACTAAATCAAAACTACTCTAAACAACACATAAATAAGCTTTATGAAACAAAAAAAATCAACAAAGATGTAAAAAATTGATCCTCTTTATTGATTTCTAATGGTGGAAGAGTTACAATAGAAATATTAACGACACTTGAAGGGAAATGTTTGAGCAATGGTGCTAAAAAAATATCAACATGTATTTCCCTTTCTCAATCTTGTTTGCAAGCTCTTTCTCTCTCAAAGAAGCATAGAAGACCCTCTACAATGATGTAATTTTCATCACAATGGTATTCTATATTGCTTGGGAGAAATTTTGGCAGCATGACAATGCACTACTACTTGTTTTTGGCTCCCCATGAACTTGTATTTATAGAATTTTTGGACACTCCTTCCCTTCTTTGAATTATCATTCTGGTTATTTGCCTCATAAATGAGATCAGAGCTACCATATTCTTACCATTAAGGCTTATTAGGGTTCAAGGCTCTAATAGTCAACCCATCAATCAATAGTTGGAGAATTTCTTAAGAAATTTCTCAACCTGAGGTGCTGACTAGACTTTTTGTGAGTTGCATGCCTATCGAAGAAAAAATTGCGCGATCATTAATTTCCAACAACATTGCTGCACTCACACGAGTCAATTTTTTAATTGAACCTTAGGAAATATTTTTATTTTTTGGTATTCATGATGCTTTCAATTGAAAATGTAACCTTTGTGTGTGTTAATCACTAACTTTGAGTGTCTTCTGGTGCGTACATATGAGTGTACAATTTTCTCATGATAATAGTAATTATTTTGGTATATATATTTCTATATTAGTATACATCTTCCTAGTGGCGTGTTTTTTATTTCTAGATACTTCCAAACTTACAAAAAATATGTTTATTAATTGTAAATTTAATTTTTATGTGTTTGACATATTTCAATTGAAACACCACATGGCTATGTGGTACACTGGTCATAAATTTCTCATAAAAAAGTTGGATACAAAGAGGAAAACCTCTGATTGTGGGATATCACAGTATTTCAGGTCACTAATGTTTCCTCTAGAAGTGATAGATGTCCAAAAGTATTTGAAAATAAATACTATGGATATTTGGATGACAGACTTGAGTGTGAATTTAAATCCTTCAAATGGGTTATGTTTGATGTTAAATAGTACATGCTATGAATGAATGAGTGTGATTTGTATAGAATTGTTATTCAACACGGTAACAAATTTACCATGGTTAGTACAAGGTCATTTGATCCAGGAACATATTGCTATGTTCTTCCAAGCCAATGCAAACAGGTATTTTACTTAGAGGTTCTAGATAGAGGTTTGGTCATATGTTGTTAGATATGATCTAAGAGGAAGGTTGACAAAATATAATGTAGTGAAAGTAGATGATATTGAAGAAGAAGATGGTGTAGAGGAGCAATTAGTTCATGTGTCAAACGAAGACATTGAATAAGTTAAAGGAGATATCAAGAAAATGTTTTGGATGAAGATTATATCGATGATGTACTTTAAGATGAATAAATTTAAGAAGTTCAACCAAATGTAGGAGACAATGTTCCTCGTGATGATATTATTGGACATTATGACATTGATGATGATGTTGATATGGCCAATCCTTTCAGCATCAATTCTTAACCGGATGATACAGATGTTGATTTGGATGAATAATAATATTAATGATATTGAAATGTTGAAATGTATGAGATATATGTTTATATGTTTTTAGTTGATTTGTTCTCTTTCATTTACCTTAAAATTTTGTTTTCTTAGTTTCTAGCTATGTTTGATTCTTACTATGTTTCTTTCAAAAATTTTATAGTAGATAAATTGGGTATTGGGGAATTGAAAGGGGGGAGAGGGGAGCGTAGTGGGGGGTAAGAGCTTCCACCTTCACATGGTTGGCCTTGTTTAGTAGATAATATATTATTACTGAAACCAAGAGAAGCTTATTGAGGTTTATACCATCATGTCCAATTTTAACCTTGGTTCGTTTAACAGTTTTCAAGGTTTTACATTTATCAATTAGTGGAAATTATGCTTTAATTAATTGATCTCACACATAGTGACCTGCGAATGGGGCCAACATTGATTTTTTTTAGTTTATACTTGTATTCACTTAAATATGACATGCTTATAGTAGATGCATGCATTGATAGAATGAGAGAGTTTTGAGACTCAAATACGACTCACACAATGAATTCGACAATCAAATGATAAAATTATAACATAAATGTCAAGGAGATTAAATTATTTATTATTATTTAGTTTCCTTATCATGGTATGTATTTTTCTTATGTGATGGCTATAATTGTTTTTATTTAGTACTATAAAAGTGCTTAATTATTGTTTTTATTAGATAAGTGTAGTAATTTAACCTAAGGAAGAAGGGGAAATAGCTTTTTTTTTGAAAATTTTCATTTGAAATTATGTTTTCCATTTATATGAAAAGGAATGATGCCACAATGAATCACATTACATAATTTATCATGGTTCTTATGCTCCCACTTCCAATCTCTAAGGATATGAGCCTCGATGAAGTAAAAAATGATGGCTAGAAACCAATTATCACTGATCTCATTCTTATTGTTACCAGTTGCGGGACGATCTCTAAGGACCAATCCACCACTTAAATTTTACCAATTAGTGGAGATTATTCTTTAATTAATTGAACCCACATAGAGTGACTAGTGAATGGGGCAAGAGTTGAATTTTTTCATTTTGTGCTTGTATGCATTGAAATTTGACGCGGTTATAGCATATGCATGTGTTGATGTTATGGGAGGGTTTTGAGACTCAAAGAGACTCACACAAAGAGTTAAACAATAAAACAAAAAAAATTATAACATTAATGTTAAGAACTCATGGTTGAAAGACTAGGTGATAAGATGTTTAATAGAAATAACAAAATTCCATTCTTATATGTTTATTTCAAATTAGGTTTAGGTATTTAAGTTGAGAGAAATTCTAAAATTTAATTTAAGTGGTTTAAAAAAATATTACTGAATTTAATTTTTAGTATTTATTTTTTAAGTTTTACCATTGCATTAATAACAATTATTGTTATTCTAAATATGTTATATACATCATTTTTTAATCAAACAATAGCAATTTCAAAGTATAATGGGTAACTTTTAGGCCTAAATAGACATGATAACCCATTGCGATCACATTTTTTGAATACTCTTACTCAAAACTTGATGTATCTATAAATGATCCAAAGCATGAGGAAGGACAACTACCTAGGATTTGACAATAATAACAACCAAATTAATAGAGAATGAAAACACATCTAAATAAACAAGTATAAAAATATGAAAAATCACAAAAAAAATCACAATTACGATAGATAAAAATCCATAGAATATTTGGAAATATTGGGAATTAGAGGGTTATAAAAAAGACAATAATAATAATTGGTATTATTGTACATTCTTTCTATTCATTCCATTGTGAAGTATGTGACTATGAATGCCACATACTAGAATTGCCACTTTCTTACAAGATCTCTTCAAATGATAATCTTGTAAGGTAGAAAATACTAAAATTTTATATCTTCAATTCAAGATGGGAAGTACTAAAATGTTTTATCTTGAATTCATTAAAAGGGGGAATATTTTTTATGGATAGTTCTTTAGTATTGAAAACACTATTAGCAACTATTATAGAAAACAAATATCCCCTAAAATAATTAAAAGTAAACTTTCTTAACATATTCCAAGTAATTGGTTTGTATTCAAAACCTTTTTCAAGTAGTTGAATTTGCATTTTTGACAAGTATATATGCCCACAAGAATCATGCTCTAACATCAACAAGGGGTGAAAACCCTATACTATGATATTAATCAAATGTAGGTATTTTAATGTTAGTAAGATTTAGTGGTTATTACTTGTAAAGATCTTCATATTACTCAACTTATTATAGTTTTGAACAATTAAATTTTCTAGAATGGGGCATTTTATACAAATATACTCAAGTATATCATCATCATCATCATATATATATAATATATATATATATATAGGAAATAGGTTCTAAGAAAATTAAAATTGTGACAACTAAGGTGGGTAACTTTTTATTTTCAAAGTACTGAAGCTTTAAAATGTTAGACAATTATAGAAAAAATCTAGAAGAACTCTAACTTGAATGATGATTGCATCTTAATTTAAACTGATACGTTTTTCCATGGAATGCTACTTTATTTTTCATTGAGCTTACATCTATGAATGTAGCGTAAAGACAAACATCACAAGAATAAGAACCCACAAAGCACATAGGCACAAAATAAAACTCACATAGTACAAAAGTATTTTATGATGAGGAGATTCTCATTCAAAATTTGGACAAGTGTTCAAATCACAACAAGACTACACTAACTTCCTTCCATAGATTGACTATGTAGATGTAGATTATTACAAATTGTATAAAATACATTATTATATTATTTTTCATCTATCATGATGCTTTCAAAGTAGATAAAATGGAATAATCAACTTGCGTGTTCATATTCACCAAAAAAACCCATTTTGGAGAATTGGGGTATGAAACATTCTAGGGGCGATTTTGATGCATTAAATGAATTTTCTTAATGTCCATAAAATCTAGCTTGTGAGATATTCTCTACCATTTTTCTACACTGGAGACCTTTCCAAGAGTATAAGAAAGATTCCAGTTCGAGTTCATATGAAAAAGTTATTCCTCCCTGGAGTTGACCTTATGGTTTGACCACCATGTTTTAATAAGATTCCACATCAACCCTTGTTACTCATTAAAAATGTTAAAGCCACATGTATACTACAAAAAAGAGTACTCATATAATTTGTAACTTTAATTGAGAGTTGAAGGAGTCAAACCTAACGATTATTTGGCTATCAAGCTTTGTTAAAACCGAGCCATTAGCAGGAGTAGGAGTTCCATTCTAGGCTATTGTATATTGATCCATAAGAGAGCATAAAAATTTGGACTGGGATTCATAGAGAATAAAAAAGGGGATTAGTGTTATGTAGCATCATAACAGGCCACATATCTCAAGTAATTTCATAGAGAGTGTCTTCTCTATTGTACTTGCTTTATTTGCATACCAGAGAAAAGCAATTAAAGCAACCTCACCGTCTAGCTCGGTTTTCTCCTATAAGTGTTTCCCAAAGAAAATATTTATGTTCTTTGCGGATGGTGTGTAGTTGTATTTGTTGTTATTTATTTTCCACATTTTATCTATTTCACACATAATTAGAAAAATAGTTATTAACAAATATGGAATTTATCATATATGTTGTGATGAATTGTCTAGTGGAATACCCATAGTACTTTATAGATCACCAAAGGCTCAAATACCTTTCTAACAACTCAAGAAGAATAAAGAGGACCTTGGAAATTGGAACATGCAAAGATATTAGGTGTAGGAATTGAAGGGGAAAGAGGCCCAAAGTTTTTTGGGGAAGTTGTGGGAACCCATCTAGAAAGAGGACTTGAACGTATTCTTAATAGGTTCCTATTAATGGCCAAAAATCACCTCATCAACATGTAAGGTAGACCACTTGGTCAGAGTCTCAAATTAGACTCTTATTTGTTTAATGATGGTTATGACTATTTCAATTAGGTCCAATTACCCCCTCTCTCTCCTCGCTAACTTGTGGTATTCTATTACTTATCAACAAGAAGACATCTATTGTCTACTCTCTTACATAGATCTTGTAGGAAAGTGACCCTTAAGCTAAATTTAGGGCTCAACCAAGCCACACCTAAGGTTTCCCTCTCGACACGATGGCTTCTAAGAATGTGGTGGTTAATCTAAATGTAGATTAACTCTAGAATGCAAGTAAAAGAAAATAAATGTTAAGCCTATATTGATTAGAAAGATGTAAGCCTAATCCCAACTGAGAGCAGGTAATTAAGTTTGGACCAGCTATGAATTCATAATGAAAATGAAATCAATAAAACAAGGAAATAGTTCCACGAGTTATTTCTAATTCAAATATGTACATACATTCAACTATCTGATGAATAGTCATCAGATATCTGGTGCACATACATCCAAATTCAAATAAAATGAATTCAATCTGAATAATTTGATTGCATTAAGGAAATAGTTCTCATAAAACAATCATTATTAGAACCAAAAGAAACTTGACATGAATTTGCTAAATAGTTAACAATTATGCCATGCTTATCTATTCGAATCAGTTATTTAACTTGATAACAATTATATCCATCATTAAAATATAACTTTCAAATGATTTAAACAAGAATATAATTAAATGAATTTACAATAGTATAAAACTAAATAACCACATACTTATCTGGATCAAAATTGCATCAAACTTAGATTAAATACAGGCCATCAATAAACCTCTATCTCCAAAAATAGTGTGCACAAATCATAGATTTGATTCAAGCCCTTTGAGTACAATATTTCTCAGAGAAATTTCATGATAACAAGAAATTTTTTGAGCTAAAATACATCTTTGTAACTCTCCTTACAAATAGTCCAAAGAATGTTTATTCCCCTACAAAATTATGCCTTCTACAATAGTACAAAAAATTATATTTTTGCAGAGAATAATCACTATAGCTTCCAGATCTGAAATCCCTTCCCCATTCACCAAATTGCAATTTATAATTTACAAATAGAATTCTACAAATGGAGAGTTGTTGGAAGAAGTTTTAGATCCCTCTATTTTGGAGCTGAAAATATTCTTCTTCTCCTTTGTTGTATCAATCCAATTAATCCAATATGCTTTAGCTTCATCCTCTTCAACATATCTTTGGCAAAAACCAATCAAAATTCAAATAAAATGAATTAATTTTCCTACATGAAAATCAAAATGCCAAAAATTGAGAAAACAGACTCTGAAACCAAAATCTAATTAAATGAATAAAATAGATAAAAATTGTGCCTCTCAATGATGTCTGTAATGATCTCTTTGGCCAAAGAGGACGAAACTGAATGAATTTTCAATAGCCAAAACTCTTAGCCAATCAAATTCCAAAACTAAACTTAGAAAATTGGTTGTTTGTTACAAATTCAGAGCTTCATATTTTTCTAGGTTTTAGGCATATTTGGTGATCAAATCTAGTCATGCAACCACTCCCAAATATTCTCCATAGTTTTAGCTTAACAATGAGCAATCTTGAGCCTCATTTGGCTAAGTATAACTCAAGATATAGCTCTTCAAAGTGAGGATGTCAAGACTACTAGAGTGTTGGAAAATACACGCTTGGACAAAATTTAAGCATTTTTATTAAAAATTTTAATTAAAAAATTTAAATCTAACTTTTAATAACAAAACAATTTAAATAAATAATTATTAAATATTATTAACATGTGCAAATTAAAATAAGAAAAATTAATTAAATTAATTAAGTTTATAAAATTATAAATTAATTAAATTACAATAAACTAAAATTTATGTTTTTTTTTTTTTTGTAAGCTTGGTAGTACTTTCTCTATTATGATTAACTAACCATAATCAAGTTTTTCCAATAGTATCAGGTGGCCTAAACCTACCCGTAGGAAACCAGGCTCGCCACCTATCAACGTTAAAAGTTGTCCAAAATTTGAATGTATTTTTTTTATCATCCTTGCAACATTAGCTATTTTATCTATGTTGAACAACAACGTTAGAAAGTAAAAGCTACTCGGCATAAAAACAAAATTTTAACTGGAACTTTGTTTTACTCATCGTTTGAGGACTCCACTGGGGCTAGGGCTTTAGTGTTGGATCCTGGCATCTCGCTTCTCCTCATGTCTTGCAAGCTTTGATCGATCATGCTCAGTGCCAGGTTGTTTCAATAGGTTTGAATCTGAATTGCTGCTATCTCTCTGAATAGATCCGCTCTGCTGGGTTCCTTCATTTTGGTTTCCTCTTGTGCCTCCTATCCTTTGTTTACTGCCTATTCTTTATTGAGTGTCATAGCTCGGGCCACTACATTATTCATAACCCAGTATTGCTAGATTGTTTTTCTGAATAGAGTATGGTGGCTGTGGGTGTTCCCCAAGTCTTGTACCATGTATTCCCATTCTTCTGTGGGAATACCCTGGTTGGTGATGCTACCATTTAGTTCCCTCTCCCATCCCAGTATTTGCACTCTAACCTCAGGTGGATTACTAGCCATGTACGCATTGATAAGGGTCTTATTATGCTTCTATTCTGTCTTCCTGCGTCGCTTGCGTTGTTCTCTGTTGGAGATTCCCACCCCCTAGTGGTCTATTTACCTACTCCTCTATTGCTCTTTTTAGCCACCTCTTTCCTTTCTCTTGCCATTCTTGCTTTGTCCTAGTTGCAGTTTTCTTCGCCCAATTCGCTCTCCTCTGTATGCTTGCTTGCCTCCATAGTGTGTTGTAAGCAGATTATAATTATACCTAAAACAATACCATAAGAAGTATCAATAATCTGAAAGTATAATTCCCATTATGTCTTATATTTAAGTGTTTCGGGTTTTGTCTCTCGCCCCAATCCTGGCAGCTTGAGTTTGCCTCCCTTCTCCCTCAGATTTTCCCTTGACAGTTCTTGGGTTAGCATTCTACGTCCTCTCGAATCTTCTACTCTTAGTTTCATCTCTCCCTGGCTACCCTCACTCAGATGGTTTACCTTAGAAGACCTACTAGGGAGTCTATGAAGGGAGACCTTGTCCCTGTTCTATTTTGTACGAGGTTTCTTCCTTTCGTTCTCACTCCTCTCTATTGTCTTCACTCGAATTGAGCCTTTGATTATCCTCTTAGTTTTATTTTGGATATTCCAATTAGGTTTCTCAACGGCCTAGATATCCCTTATCTTAGCTATTGTGGCTTCCAGGATAGTATTCCCTCTATACCAACTGCCTAAATTATCCCCTTCGTGCCTTAGGAGCCACTTGGCCGGAGCTATATTATTTCTACCTTCTCTCTTCTCTCCTCGGCCTCCCTCCTTCCCTCTCTATGCTTTTTTCAAAGGCATTTCTTTATCTTTTACTTCTCTCTCCCTTTCATCTTCGTTCCTGACCTAGTTAGTGTTCCAGGAAACCCTGGTTCTGACTCTTTCTGAGTTTTGCCTTCCCCAAATCTCTTTCCCTAATATCTCTGAAATTGGCATTATTGTAATTCTAAGGTTAAGGATATTGAGGAATACATACCATCGACATGAGTTGACGCGTCTGCATCCACCTGCCTACATCCTCGTCCTGCGTCCACCACCTTTCTTTGATCTTGCCCTCGCTCTCTCTTTCTGCATGCTATCATCCTCTTTCTCACTTACCTTTTGTTTTAATCCGCTGTCTCTGCTATCTTTCATCACACCTCCCACCTATCCTCCTAATTATCCCACAGCCCTTTCCCTCATTCCTACTCCTCGTACTGATGACCCTCTGGAACTTCCAGCTATGTCCCTCATTAACTCCCGCGTGCCTCTGGCTACTCCTGCCGTGGGTTCTTCTCTATACTCCTACCACTTGCTGGCTTCAAACTGACCACTCTCTCACTAGCCCCCGGGCCTTCCTCTCTTCCTTCCCTTCTCAAACACACCTATCTTCTTTCTAAGCTTTCCACCTCCCTGCCTTGTCCTTCCTACTGTCCTCTTCCCCCACATCCTGATGTGCTCTCTGTCCTTGCACCCGAGTGAATGATCCCTGACATATCCACCTCCCATCGCCTTTGGCACACCTCCTCTTTTCTATCACACCCTGATCGGGGGTTCTCCTCTTTCTCCTTGTCTTTTTCTAGGATCTCCACTAGTTTCCTCATTCCCTCCATTTTTAATAACTCTTCTCCTCTTATATCTAGCTTTCTACCTACCTGGCCGCATTCCCAGTTTGCAAGATTATCCGCTGCCACATTTCCCATCCTTCGGACATGTGTTGGGATGTTGTATCCTATATGTTGAATTAGCTTGTTGATCTCTTGGACGAGCCTTGCGGTCCTCCAGCTTTGGCTGATTTTTTCCTAGTGTGTTCCTTGTTGGAGCTTTTTCACCATATCTATTGCCATTTTCGAGTCTCCTTCGACCTGCAGTCTTTGGAATCTCTCTCTTACTGCAATTTCCAGTCCCCTATTCAAAGCATGAAGCTCTTCTTTTTTGTTGCTCGCATTGCCGTAGTCCATAGCGAATAATTTGATAGTTTTCCCTTTATCCTCTTTGAATACTCCTATCCCCGCTGCCCCAGGGTTCCCTTTTGCAGCTCCATCGAAATTAAGTTTGATAAATGCTTTCTGAGGCCATTTATAAAAATTTGTAGACTCAGCATTAGGGGGATGATGCTTCCACAAGGAGGCGTTTAGGATACTAGGCTTCAAGTTTAGACCTTTCATTATTCTTTCTTCCTATGGATTGGTTTAATCCTCCTCATACCATTTCTCTGCCAGTCTCGTTTCTCTTATTTTCCGGATTATATGTTTCCATCTTTCTTCTTCAGTTCTTCTTTCTTCTTTGAAGATCAGATTCTTTCTTTCCTTCCATATTTCCCACAGGACAAACCCTAACGATATTCTCCAGGCTCAATTTAGTATTGTGTTTTGGTAAGGCTTTTTCCGCCAATTATCCATTATTGTTTTCATGTTGTTTAGATTCCTGTCACTTACTCCGAAGAGTTGATTATGGTTTTTCCACAGTTTATCATTGTATCTGCAAGCATTGGTCATGTGCTCCATTGTTTCTACTTGTTCTTTACATAAGTTGCATATCGAAGGTCCTTGTAGTCCTTTTCTTTGCAACTGATCCCATGTAAGTGCGCGCCCATGGCAGAGGATCCACATGAAGAAGGTGACTTTCAGCCATGTATTTTCTTGCCATATACTCTCCAATATATGTGTCTCCTATTTCCTGTGATGTTCTACTTGTAGTTGATAGCCCTCTTTAATTGTGAACATCCCTTTAATCCTATATCCCCATCTTAGAATGTCTGGCCCCTATGCTTTTGCAATTTTCTAGGTTTCCATCTCTTTCTCATATAACTTCCATTGGGGTGTTTCTGGAGCTTCTGGATAGTCCTGTTTTAGTTTCCACTTTCTCCAGTATTCTCCAAGTTCTATGCTCTAGAAGTTTTTAACTGTTTGTTCTCCATGGATATTGGTATATTAGTAAACTTCTTCTAGCTTGGGCTTATTGATTAGTTTTTCTCTCTGTTGCCACGCTTCTTCCTAGAATTTGGTTTTGTTGCCTCCTCTAATTTCCCAAAAACTATGGTTTCTAATCAAATTTCTATTGTCTGAGGCTAAGTTCCATATTGTTGATCCTTTCTTATTGTCTTGGAGTCTCAACTTTCCTTCTGTTGATCTTGGCATGCCATACTTTCTCTCCCATAATTGTTTCTATAGGTATACTCCTCCCTAGATCCATCTCCACCATAACTTTTCCCCCATGACCTGATTGAGAATGTATGGGTCTCGGAGTCCTAGGCCCCCTTCTTTTAGGGGTTTGCTGAGCCATTTCCATGACAGAAGAGCCCATTTTTTTTTTCATTCTAGGCCCTTTCCACAAGAACTTTTTGAAGATGTCAATCATCTTTTGGCATACTATTTTTGGTGTCGCTTGACTGGTTAATTGGTAAATCGAGATAGATTGTAGCACTGATCTCAGTAATATTACGTGATTTGGCATATTCAGTGATCTGAATGTCCAGTTCTGCATTTTTCCTTGGATTTTTCCCACTGGGGTTTCCAATTTTCCACTCTGTTTTGTTGATCATTTAGCTGGACTCTTAGGTATTTTGAGGGAAAATTTCCTATTCGGAATCCCATTACTCTTGCTAAGAAAGCTTGTGAAGGTGCTGTTGTGTTGAAGAAAAATATATCAGACTTTTATTTGTTTATCTTCGTCCCTGAAGCACTAGTGAATTTCGTAAGAAACTCCATTATCCTTTTGGCTTCCTTGAGCGATGCCTGCCCATACATCATTATGTAATCTACAAATTGTTGGTGTGTTAATGGTAAATTGTTCCCCCATAGTTAGAGGCCAATGTATTGTTCTCTTCGAACTTTCTCCTCTATACACCATCCGAGGCCTTCCACTGCGAGTATGAATAGAAATGGGGATAACGTGTTACCTTGTCTAAGCCCTTAGGTTGTGTTGAATGCCTCTTTGGGTGATCCATTGAGTAGAATTGACAGAACTGGAGTTGATATCATCGACATTATCTAGCTTATCCATCTTGCATCAAAGCCGAATGCCTTCATTATCCCCTGTAGATATTTCCAGTTTAGTCAATCGTAGGCTTTTAATAAGTCTAATTTAACCAGCATTCCTTTGGGTTTTTTTGTCTTTAATGGATGAATTGTCTCTTATGCCACCACTATGCCATATGTTATTTGTCTTCCTTTAACAAACCCTGTCTATTCTTGAGATATTAATCTAGGTAAATAGGTTTTAAGAGATTGACCTTAATTGTAGCCATAATTTTGTATATGACATTACAAAGTGCTATTGGTTTGAACCCTTGTGTTTCTTCCGAATGATCCGCTTTCGAAATCAGGGCCAAAAATGTGGAGTTTAGGGTCGGATGCATTCTTTTTGTGCGTCTAGACTCCTCAAATAATTTCACTATATCTTCTCCCATGAATGACCATGTCACCTGGAAGAATTCTGTTGTGTATCCGTTTGGACCTGGTGCTTTGTTTCTCGCCATATTTCTGATGACTTCTTCTACCTCTATTTTAGATATTTCTCTTAGCAGGGCCATGTTCTGGTCTCTGCTCACCAGATTGGGAATGTGCTATATGAATTTTTTTATATTATCCTCCCTAATTATGTTAGGTTCCGTAAGTAGCCTCTTAAAGTGCTGCACTAACAGATTCTCCATGTCTTCATTTTGGGTAAGTCGATTGCCTTGCTGATCTACTAGGGAAAATATCCTACTCTATTGCCTATGATGGATCATAGCTTTGTGAAAAAAACTTGTATTTCATTCCCCTTCCTTTAACCATTGGATTCTAGATTTCTTCGTCCACAAAATTTCTTCTTATTGTCTCCTTTCCTCCATTTTATTAATCAGTTTCCCTTCCTCCTCCACTAGAAATTCACTTCTGCCTTCATTGATAATTTTTTGATGTACTTTCCTCAACTTGGCTTGGATCAACTCCTATTCCTAATGTATGTTTCCGAATACATCCTTTTTCCATTTCTTTGTTTTTCCTTTTAGTTCTTTAAGTCCGAGTTGAAAGGTGTGCATTAGATTTTTCCCTTCTTTATCACTCTCATTCCACCACTCCTTCATTTTTCCAATGAAGGTTGGTTCTCTTAGCCAAAAGGCTTCGAACCTAAATGGTTTATTTCGATTTCCTTGTTTCATTTCTACTTCTAGTTTAATAGGCTAGTGGTTTGACCTTAGACACGGTAGAATTGTAGCCTCATAGTACACATCTTTACTAATGAATTTTTCTATAGCCAAGAATCTGTTCAGACGAGAAGTTATTTGTCTGCTCCCTCCCCTTCTATTATTCCATGTATATTTTCCATTTATTATTGGGATGTCCACTAGTTGTAGTTCTTCTTGTATGTCTCTGAATTTCTCCATTTCTGGCTCTTCCCTTCACAGACCCCCTTTCTTCTCCTCTAATGTTGTTATCAAGTTGAAGTTTTCTACTAGTAACCAATGATTTTCCTTATGTAGTTGGCTTAACATCTTTATTTGCTGGAGGAAATTTTCCTTTTCCACTGGTATGTGAGGATCGTATACTACAGAGACTAAGAACCATTCTTTATTTCCTATCAGGAGAAACTGCCACATGAGGATTCTCTTCATGCCAATCCAGTTGTCCACTGTGATCTCTATTGGGTTCCACATTATTGAAATTCTTCCTGTGCTACCTCTCGCATCTATAGTCATGCATTCATACCTTGGTTTTATTTTACTTGGTATTTATTCCATTTTCCCTCCTATAATATTGATTTCCTATAGCAGTATGATTTGGGGTTTTTATTTTCTTGGTATCTCAGTTAAGTATCTTTGTTTACCTCCGTTGTTGAGGCATCTTATGTTCCAGGATGTAATTATCATTGGGACACTTTGTTTATTTATTGGTATACCACTGATAGCAGTACCACCCTGCCTGTGTTCACCAATATTTCTCCCATATTCAGTATGGATTCTTGTAGATTTCTCCGACCTCTTTTATTTCCTCCTTTCATTTTATTTGAGTATTCTTGGGGGTTTTCTTGATGCATTCCCAATTGTTTTGCCATCTCCACCTATCACTATCCCTGTTTAGCTTGATATTGTTGGAATGTCTCTCTGTCGCGTCTTTTTTGGTATTTTGGTATAAATCTTTTGTCTAAATGTATCCATTCATTCAACAGCTTCTTCAACACTTCCTCTTCCATGCTAAGTTCCTCTCCTTTGCTTAGTTCAATTTCCATTGTAGTGGTTTCCATCCTCTCCCTGTCCTCCTTTTCCTCTTTATTTTCTGGCTCTCTTTGAGCTTTCCTCCTGGGGTTTTGTTTGCCTTGACTTGAACTACTCTCCTTTCCTTTCTCCTGATAATCCATAATTTGGACCTCATTTTCTTCTTCCTCTTCTCCCTGCAGCGCTGCAAAGCTATTCATTCTACTTGGCTGAGTTTGATATTCTTTTTTCCCTATGTTGTGAGTTTCTTTTGCTTTTCACTTCTTGAAACCCTTCCTTATCTTCTTGCAATTTCCTCTATTGCTTGTGCATGTTCTCCCCTTCCTCTAGGTTCAGTGGACAATCCTTAAATAGGTGGTCATACTCATGAAATCTACGACATATGAACAGGATGTGTTCGTAGTATAGGGTTTGTTGCCACACCTCTTCATGATATTCTAGTTCCACTAAGTCAGGTATAGGTTCAGCTATGTTCATGTACACATATTCTCGCATATGAAGTGTATCTGCCTCTTTTTGTCGTTTCTGCTATTTTGACAAATCTTCCTATCGTATTTCCAATGCCCTCCAGTATTTCTGGGTCCCAGAAATCCATTGGGAGACCGAATAATCTTACCCAAACCAGAGCTGCCAAAATTTTTTCCTTGTCTGGGTCATAGCATTCTTCCCAATACCTCATAAACAAACAAACATTAATGAAAGTAAAGGCCATTTTCAAATAATTTTTCCTTATCTTGTAGGTTCGAGAATATTACAATGAAGAAGCCTCTAGCTCCTAGCTTGAGCTCAATATGGCCTTTGGGTTTCCATTTTTGTTGTATCCATTTGCTGAGGTCCTTCTTCGTCGGCCAGATTCCGATGAACTTGCATATTAACACGTGATATTTCATGTAACTTCTGTACCGCTCCAATTTGTTCATCGGGATGATGAATCTTGGTTTCTTTGTCGCATATGGTAGACATTTTCCTCTATTACTTTCCTGTCATCGTGCCCCGAGGACTGGTCCTGACATTTTGTTTGTATCTCCTATTAGCTTCTGGTTGCTTGTGTTCTGGTGGGAATCCCCTTCTCTGTGTCTTGGTAGGAGGGGATCTCTTGCCCCCTTCCTCCTCTGTCATTCCAACCTTATTAACGGCCTCCTAGTTTACAACTTTGCAGATGTCATCAGAGTTTAGGTCATGGTTAAGTTTAGCTCATGGCTGCTGCAATTCCATTAGGGTTGCATAGTGATTATGCATAACTCATTCTACTATCACTTAATTAAAACTTTATATTAAAAACAATAAATTATTCAATTAACATAATAATAAGAATAGTTTTAATATAATATTAAAAAGGAGCAAAAGTGGTTTATTTATTTATTTTGGACTCATTAATGATCCTATAAGCATGTTAAGAGGACAGGGAGGACTCCATGTGTAGTGGGGCCCTCCCTCCATTAATACACATAACTCTAAATAGTTAAACAAGAGTGATCCCAGAAGCCTGTGAAGAGGAGGATGCCTGAAGGGAATTATTAATGAGACTCGGGCTAATGTGGGCATGGAGAGGGGATGGAGTTATAAGGTGAAAAGAGGCCTCGAAGCCCAGAAGGAAGGTGAGCTCGGATACAATTGGGAAATGAAACCGAGAAATAGGATAAGAAGAGGAGGGAGGGGAAGGGAGGTCCACATGTAAGTGAGACCTCCCACCATTATTGTATTTGTAAAAAACTATAGCCATTTCCATTTGGAAATCCTTAGAGCCTGTAAGTTTTATAAAATTGGTATTTAAAATTGGTTTTGGGTTGCGAGCTTGTTTTAAAAGTTAATAATTTTATTTTATTTACACATATATGAGAACATGTTAGTATCAGTTTCTTGGCATTGCCTTTTTAGCGAGGGGATTGTAGGAAGGTTGGGCCAGCTCATCATCAATTTGAATCGGAAAATGATTGAATTGCAAAAAGTGAAAAATAGGGAACTAATGGTCTCATAGACTATTTTTAGTCTTGTGAACCTTAAAATATCATTTCATTTCATTTATTTTATGGTTAAGAAATATACCATCTTGGTTGCGATGGTTCTGTAGGATCATTAATTACTATATTAATTAATTAAAACCTAATATTACATCTTAGTTAAACTAATTACAATTAACTTAGTTCATCTACGTTAATAAATTAATTAAATAATACTAATTACAAATTATGAAATTAATTATATTTACAAAAGTGAAATACATTTTGTACATTTTTAGCCTAAGTAATGAAAAATAACCAAACTTTGAATAAACGCCATTTGTAAACTGTAAGTCCAAACTCAACGAAATTAAAGTTGTTAGAAAGCTTGCGAGAAACCATACTTGATGAAGCAATTGAAGTGAAAAAAAAAAATAAAAAAAAAAATCCCACAAAATAAACCAAATGAAAGCATTCAAGAGGCAATATCACCAAAACTTTACATGGAGGATCCCCATTATTATTATGAAGATAATAAAGTGAAAATGGGGGGTTATTGTTTAACCACAACAATTGGCGACACATTCGGTGAAACAATTATATCTTGTCGAAAAAGGTAATGAGTTTAAACATACCACAAGGTTAAAATGATGAATTCTATCAAGCCTTCAAACACCAAAACATTTCTCATGGGCCCCACATTAATTGATCAAGTGATATGAGCTCTGAAAATATAAGTACTTGAAATAGAATAAGTCTAAAACCACAAATCCATGTTTTTAGGGGAATATTTAATTTTAAAAATTACCTCATATGAGTGACAGAGGAGGTATAGATAAGAAGTTTTAAATAAAGTATACATCCATTGATATAAATTCTCTATTTTACTTGACATCGCTTTGCTGCTAGTGAGCATCCATAGCCCCAACCAAGTTATCTTAGTACCACACAAGAATAGCCTCACTACTAGTGGGCTTGTTCAGTACCCTATTGGGTTTACTTGTGCTTCCCACACATAAGTACTTTCAACCCTCTTTTACCACCCTTTTGATAAACTTTCTTTAGACAGTTGTTTTTTGCAATTGGGTGAAGAGGGCGGGGTGGTACAAGAGATTTTAATTGTAATGGACATAATAATTATAAAATTTTGACTTCCTCATCTTTCCCTACAACTATCAATCTAGAGGCTCTTTATGTGAAGTGGGGGGAATGGGTGAGATTAATTGAGTTAGACTCAAGCCAGTTCTTTCCTTGGAAAGATGAACTTTATCACTTGGAAAATATGAATGTTCCTCCATGGGAAAAGAATTAATATGGAATGACTTGGAATTTATTAAATATGTCCCTTTATGGTGAATGAAAACCTATGAAATTGACAGAGTAAAACGTTCCCATGCATGCCGAAAAATGTTGGGTAGGAAAAAGTCTTCCATATACATTTTGAAAATATCACCAAAACAAATCCAAAATAAAAGTGAATTCAACACTCCAAAAATTGCAAGAAGAATAATAGGGATGTAAACCAAAAGAAAAAGTTGAATTAAAAGCCAAACTTGAAAGAAAATCTGAACAAGACAATTTATGAAGGATGTCTCAACAAAAGAACAAATATGAGGGACAACATGCAAGTTTTTCTTAAGTTAAGATATTGTTAAGTTGTCTTGTAAAGTTGTAATTGATTAGACTTTTATTCAAACAAAAATTTTAACTTTAGAATAATAGTTATGACAGAAAGTGAAGCCAAATAAGAAGTTTCTTCCCTTGAAATCTTCCTTGTTACGAAACTACGAATGCGTGGAAATATCGTAACAATTTTCTAATTAAATTATAAGGCTTGTGAAACAAACTAGAGGTTCAGAGACCCCAGGGTTTAGCTGATTTGAAATTTAATCGACATCATAATTGTGTTAGATATAAGACTTTTTTGATCCATAATGTAGATAGAAGTCTTTCGGATTAATCACATAGTTAGGATTTTGTTGACATTTCGAACCAACTAATGTGGTTCATCCTCAGGACAAGGTGATAAATCAATCTATCAATAGGGATAAATAGCATGGATGCATCATTTCCTAGAGATAGCCATTGAAAACTAGCCATTGGTAAGTTAGTTAAAAAATTATTAAAGAAATGGTTTTTCCAAAGCTCGAAAGAAATAAAAACGAGGAGAGTAAATTCCAAATATAAGCAAACATGAGTGAAAAGTTTTCAAAATAGTGCTCGAAGACTTGCAAAAATAGATCTTTAGATTAGTAAAAACTAAAAACAAAGCTAAAATGAAAAGCATAAGAAAATGGCAACAAATTAAAATGAGTATATGAGACTTACTTTTAATAATTTCACTAAGATTTACCTAGAAGATACCAATTTTCTTCAAAACGAGGTGACTTCTTCTTTTGATTGAAATTAAAAGTATGAAGAAGTTACATTCTAATGTAGATTTCTTTTTCCCAAGATCATCAATTTATTGAATCTAAACTAGAGCGTGCGTTAAACTAGAAGAATAATAACTTGTTTTCAAGGAACTAGAAGTAAATAAGTAGTCATAAAAATGTGCTTCATTATGAATTTCAACAACAATTATTCCTCTTATCTCTTTTAATTTTATATCATCTTGAAAGTTTTGATACAATCCCAAGTCCCAATTAATGCAACAATGATTTATGGATATATAAATGAAGAGGAAATTGACTATGACATGATAACTGAAATGGAGCAATGTGTAAAAAATAAACAAACCACAAGAGAATTGGGAATCAAACATAAACTGACCATGATCCATTACCATTTCATAATTTGTGTTTTCTTACAAGTTTGCCAAATTAGCATAGTGGATGCTCATGAGTGTCCCAAAAAGAAAGAGATGCATGCTAAAAATACGGTTGGGATGATAATATTTGGGACTAAGAGAAGAGGAGAAAGGGATGGGAATCCAGTAGTAAATCGAGGACAAAAACACAAGTGAGCTACAAGTTATGATAGTCCGGAAGGTTGGAGACCAAGAGGTAGAGAAAGATTATTAGAGGGATCTAACTGTGGTAGCCCAAAGGAAGTTATGTTTGGCTTATTATAAAGGTGAATTAGAAATATTTTTGGGCTCACAAGGATAAGATATATCAGTAGTTGGAAGGTGGGACCCATCCTAGCTTATGGAATTGAAGTGTCTAGAAGAGAATTGAAATGTAACTTTATTAACTAGTTGGGCTTCTAGGCTTCCAAGCTATTAAAGTGGAGTGGTAGAAGAGTGAGAATTCATGTAGTAGCCTAGAAGGGAGAGATCGGATACAATTAGAATAAAGTTCCAGGTATTAAAGGTGCATGTAAATAGAGAGGAGATACAAGTATCGAGAGTGAGGATGTCTAGAACATATTATGAATTGGAAAAAGGTTAT
This sequence comes from Pinus taeda, assembly GCA_000404065.3. Classification (NCBI taxonomy): domain Eukaryota; kingdom Viridiplantae; phylum Streptophyta; class Pinopsida; order Pinales; family Pinaceae; genus Pinus; species Pinus taeda. The sequence continues at coordinate 233,873 of APFE031338427.1, forward strand.
GGGTTTCTGGGTGTGCGGACTATTGAAACGGAGTGGGGCCACTACTCATAAGATAGTGTGATAATACTATATTAGCAGGAGTAGGGGCCAAACCTTTAACATACGCAATTTGAAGCTTGTGATGACATGGAGCCTGGAGCTCGCATGCCCGAAAGATTTTAGAATTAGATTTAATAGGTTACGGGCTTCCAGGTACCAGGGGTAGTGTGAAAGATGTAGAAGGATGGAGTGAAGGTAAAGGGGTTCATCTACGCATGTCACCCAGAAAGAAATGAAGGTATGGAACAATTGTGGTTCTAGTCTCAAGGAATGAATGCCAAATGAAAACCCAACAATAGTGACCCATGTGTATTCAATATGTGTGTTAGATGACCTTGTAGGTTGTGGGTCATCCCAGGATTTATAAAAGGAGAAAAACTAAAAAAGAATATGAAAAATGTGGAAAAAAGAGTTGATTCAACATGGTTTTAACAAATGTGAGATTCAAAAAAGTGCATAGGTATGGCCATGGACATGAGTGCTTTTACAACCGTTGCAATATTCCTTTACTTTCAAGCCCTTCCTTTGATTGATCATTTGAAACTTGAGAAACGAAAGGCCTACAAAAAATTCGAACAAATAGGAGCTAAGCACTTTATTTCAACTGCAACAAAAAGCGAAATATGATCATGACTCGTCTTGTAAATTTGCAAAGCAAAAGAAATATAGGGAAAAGCATTTATTCGGGATATAAAAATAAATATACTGATGAGGAATAGGGCACTTCCCTAAACATGATTATGAATTTAAAAGGATAATTTCTCTCTTTATTCCTCTACCTGAATTATTAAAAGAGAAACAAACAAACAAAAAAAGTAAATTTTAACTGATCTATTCCCAACCCTAATCTAACTGTATGAGGGAAAATATGACTAGGTATAGCCATACTTCCAACATAACCATTCAAGAATTTTATTTTTTGCAGGTATGTACACATCAAACATTAGTAACAAAAGTATGAATACAATTAAGCTAACAAAAATAAACGTGAATGCAATATGTACATCTATTGCTAACTTATTTACAAAAAGAAGCTTATTTACAATCAATTTCTCTTAAAGATTTTCTTCCAACCATATCCCTATTGGATCATAAAAATGTGGATGAATATCAATTAATGGTTTGAGTGGACTCGATAGAAGAAAGGTTAACAAGGAAAACTCCAATGATGTATCTTTAAGCATTGGAACCTGCGTAACACAGTTAGTATTATGTGCATATGATGAAATATCAACAATCTTCTGCATAAGTGAACCTTCCTAATAAATTTCAAATGGATCAATGAAGCACAGATAGAAGTTTAATGAATATGTTGGAAGATCATCAATTGGGTTAGATGGCTAGTCATATCATATTGATGCACTCTCATGTGATGATTCATGTGGAAAATGCATTCTAGAAGAAAGAGAGAGGTGATAAGACATGAACATTAAATGAAATTGGAATATTAAAAGTTTTGACGTTCATAACTAATGCTTTGATTTCATCTTCCCATTCGGAAAATGCATCTAACGATTTTTCAATACTTAATTGTTCTATATGCAAGCATAGGTTATCTAAAAATTTAAAAATGAAAGAAGAAATAAATATGAAAATAACCAAAAGAGTTGAAGAAAAAATAATAAAATTGCATCCATATTTACACTATTATTACAAGATGGATTAATAGGGAAACTTTGGAAACAATGATTATTCTCAATATTAGAATTTCCACTCGAAGGGAGTTCCAACAACATTTCATCAAAACAAGTTTCCAAGAGAGAATTAGAATGAGTTTCATTAGAAACTTGAAAATCAGTCTCATTAAAAATTTCAAAATCATATTTGTGTTCATTCAAAGGAAATTAAATTTAAGAATAGGAATCTATTTGATTGAAATATGTTTTTGAACATGATTTTGTTTGTAAAGAATGAGAATCCACACCATCAAAATGAGAATACTCATCAAATATAACTTCCCTTTCTTGAAAATTGCATGGTTGGTTTAAAGTAACAACATCATTAAAAGGATAAGAGGGAGGTTGAGAAATAACATTAATGGGCAAGGAATCACCATCCAAAAGGGTCACATTCTCAAAGGAATTAGAACTGGTTGTGGGAATCATTTCAACAGAAACGTTGAGAGGATCATTAGTAAATGCAATCAAATATGACAAAAGATTCAAATACAACAAGTAATGATTGCTAAAATAGAATGAATTAGATGATGGATGAAAATTTTCATCATGATGATTTGCAACATCATTGATAAAATTAGAATCCTGACTAAATGAAAAACTTTTAGCTGTGGAAGTAGAAACCAATTTTGAATTTACCTCTAGAGAAAAAATATTAACATGTTCATTATTTAGATCTTGTTTTTTATTTATTTTTATTGGGTCTTTTTGTTATTCATTACAAGCATTAGGAAATGCTTCAACTACACTTTCGTATTTCATATATATATTTGTATGATCCATTTCAGAAAATCTGAAAGTGTGTGAAATAATTTTCTAAAGACTGCGACTATGATATATTTTTAAGTTTATTTGTAGGCTCAATAAAATCAATTTCTGATTCAAGGTTAACTAATGAATTTGAGGCATCTTGTCTTATTATTTGATTTGGCATTTTCATAATTAGAAGGAACAAGAGAGGTAAAATAGCCAATCAAATCTTCTTTTGAAGGTAAATCACTGAGATGGAAGCTATAAAAAGTGTAACAACCCTGGTGAAAATTCCATGTATTAAAAATTAAAAATAATAACCACGTTTGATGGGACACTTATTCTAAGCTGAATGTTGGGAAAAAAACATCCTAGGGGGTGTTCATTTGGTTTATTATGGCTAAGGAAATTGGCAAAGGCAATGGCTAAGGATTTGGAAAGGCAGAGTGGCATTTTTGGCACAATTATTTATGAAAATAATGGAAATTAGGAGAAAAGGAAGGAGAAAGGTCACAGGCTGCATATGAGGAGGAAATTGAAGGAAAATAATGGAAAATAAAGAAAATGGAGGCCTAATTGATAAAAAGGATTTTGAGGATTAGTTGGTACCTTTTTCTCAATCAGTTTTGGAGCTCTCTCGTTATTCTCTCTCTCTCTCTCACTCTTGGACACAAAGTTTTCTTGGAGCACTTTGGCATTGGATCAAGAAAGGAAAATAAGGAAAAAGGAAGGAAAAAGAAATAAAGAAAGAGCAAGATCAAGAAACTACATCATGATTCTTTGTAGGTATTTATTTGCATGTGTGATTTCCTTGCTAGATTTGGGCATGCATGGTATTGCATGTGGTTCTTTTTTTTCATGGCATGGGTTTTTCCACGTGTAATAGTGTTTTCAGCCTAGCCTTGCCATTTTCGGATAGCTTTGATGAGATGAGTTCTCATACTTATGTTGAGCTAGATTGCCGGATGGATTCAAGGTTGAGTGGGGTGGATCTCTAAATTGACAAACACATGGCCTAGTGGTCCCTAAATTGGACTGTTGATCATGGTAAAGCCACTTTCCTTGTAACCCCTGAGCTACACTGTGGGTTGCGATAAAGCCATGATTGTGTGCCTCAGTGGGCCTAAGAATCCTTGCCGATGAATGGCAGGATATACGTTAAATCCAAGAGGTGGATTTCTTTCCATTAGGCGTAGTTGTCCCAGGATGGGATGTACGGCAAAGCCTGGAAAGTGGGTCTCAATGTAGGGCCTAGTGATCCCTGGATCAGACTGTGGATTATGGTAAAGCTTGAGAGACTAGGAGGCACTAAAATTGCTCATGGTGTAGGCGAAGAACTCCGGTAGCATCCATGCTTGTTTGGTTCTTTTCAGTTAGTTATGAGTCCCACATTCATGCTTGGAATATGGCATGGGGGTGATTGGTTGAAGAGAGATTTGGCTTAGCTAATATATGGTCGGCGGAATGTTGTAGTCCCGTCCTCAGTTGGTTTCTGAATTCATTAATAAGAAATTTATTCCCTTGGTTTTTCATGTGTATATGTACTGGCTTATATGTGGATTCTATGGAACAAATGATATAAGGAAACAATGCTTCATAACGATCCTCAGATAAGTATGAGACCCCTATGCTTAAATAAGTTGTTTACACCTGTAGATTACATATTTGTGACATGTTAGAAGAAACGTTTTTCATGGCTAGTAGAGGTTTGGTTAAGGGCTTGGTTAAGGGCTTGTTAAGTATTTGCATTTGCATTGTTTCCTTGTTATCTTTATGTTCTAAAGGTGTCATCTAATTTTGGGTAGTGACCGGGCTCTAGGCCTGAAAAAGTGGCTCAAATCCTAATGGTGTTGGCATAATACTGATCAAAATATTCCCTGGACGTTGGCATGCCTTGTCATGAGAGCATCCAGAGCCTCATGGACACTATCAGGCCCATAACATGGGAGCGTCCAAAGGTTAAGTGACCTAAAACCTTAGGAGGACCTAGGGGTTGGTTACTAGAAGTGTTGGGATGGTTCTTAGGGGTCCTATAGTTGATGTGGAAGGTCGATACGATATGTTTCCATTGATTCCATTTCCTTAAGGTCACCTAGGAGGTTGAATCCAATTATAGTAGCCTCTCGTCACATGTTTACCCCAGTTGGTCAGTTACTTGGGTTGATGTGGGAGGAGGGTGTTACAGAGTGGTATGAGAGCATGGTTCACCCCTCAGACTGGATGGGCGGTGTGTTGGTCATGAATTCATGTCATTTTCGCGTGTGTTAATCATCCTTGTGGTCAATGTGCTTGTTGCATATGCATGGTGTCAATCATGGTTGTAGTGATGTTGCCATGTGAAAGAGGATGTTGTTGTATGAAGTATGTTGTCATGTGTGTGTGATTGGTTACATGTTTTTATATGTTGCTTCCATGTATCATTCTTGTATGCTTGGTTATGTGTTGCTACCTATTGCTACAAGTATTATCCGCTTATGCTTGATTATATGTGTTTATGCATGTGTTTTCCATTTTTATGCTGATGTGTTTTCCAGGTCTATGTTGGTGTATCGTCTATTTTCCACGTATACTAGTATGGTTTATGTCATCATGCATGACGTCATAGTATGTGTAGCGTAGGAGCTTGAAACAACAATGGAAAGGTGGATAAAACATGTTTAGGTGTTTAATATAGGCAAAATGATGCACCATCATCATGTAGTGATAACTGAACTCTAGCTAGAATGATGTTATGTGTTGCCACACTTAGTTATATGTTTATATGGTGTTATGATTATGTTTATACATGTATCATGCTAATTTGGGTGATCTTGTAGATGAGGTATCCTCCCCAAATTATACTAAGGTACGCTGGTTTATTATGATTTGGTTTAGTTGACATATTATGCCTTGCAGGAGAAAGGTCAAAATGAATAGCAAGATGGTAGATTACAAAGAATCTCCCTTTAAATCATATGAGCAATGTGGTGGGAACTCTTCTGATTTGGAAGACACGTTGAGAAGTTTGAAGGAAGAAATAAGGAGTTGTAAGGCAGACAATTATAGGATCATACAGGCACAAAAGAAACAAGTAGAGGTTAATGTAATACTCCTTCAAAGTTTGTCAGAATTGCAGAGACAAGGGCCACTTCCGATTAGCCATGGACAGGAGGAAAAAATAAATGGGGCATATGGAAGTATGTCTCTTGGTAGACACAGGTCAGATAGAACTGACATGGTGAGAGATGGCAAGCTATTGGACACTTCGGATAGAGTGGCGATGAGTAAAGGTACTATTATAGTTTTGGTTCAGATATACATCATGATCTCCATTGTTATCATCCGTACATGAGGATTGATAGGGGATACTTTCCATATGAATTTAAGAAAGCAAAGCCACCTATTTTTGATGGAGATGTGAAGAAGATAGAAGATGCAGAGGCTTAGATACTTGGGGTGAACAAATTCTTTGAATTGCGTGAGTACACAGATAACATGAAGGCCAAAAGCACTATCTCCAAATTGAAAGGTAAAGCATACATTTAGTGGGAAGTTATGACACAGGTCAGAGACATCAGGATGGAGGACTTGAGTTGGCATGAGTTCAAGAGGATTTTTAGGAAGAAATACTTGTTACAAAGGTACTATGATAGTAAGGCAAAAGCATTTTATGAGCTAAATATTGGGTCAATGAAAGATGAAGAGTACATGGCAAAGTTCCTGGAGCTATTGAGGTATGTACCGTATCTTATAGATGAGAAGGCTAAATTTTAGCGATTTTTCAGTGGTTTTCCATTAGAATTTAGAGATCATATTGAGTATGATGAGCCTCTGTCACTTGAGGAATTCATTGGGAAATTGATGTATTGCTATGAAAAGTAAAATAATAAGAATGAATCTCAACAAGGATGGAAATGGAAAGACAGGTAAAGCTAAATAGCACCCTAAGAGAGAAAGGCCTCAAAATGCAGGGGCGAAAGAAAATGTGGCACCTCAAAAGAAGTTTAATGTAGCTAGACAGGGACATGAATTACAGCAGTAGCACAAAGGTAATTATATTGGATGATTGGAGTGTTGGACATGTGTTGAGGAACACCTTAGGAGAGATTTTCCGCAGAATAAGGGTGGTAGGCCTAAGATATACAATGCACAAGAGGCGCAGACTATTGGAGATGTGGGGTAGAGTATTCCTTGAATTTATGCAGTCATGGAAAATAGACAGGCGGAACACCAGACATCTATCATTGAGATGGATGGTAAGCTTTGTGATCAAGTTATTTCTATTTTTATTGACCCTAGATCTAATTATAGCTATGTTACTCTTGACTTGGTGGATAATTGTGGTTTGAGTAAGGAATTGCATGCAGAATATTGGTTAGTGCAGTTGGCTACAGGCACAAAGAAGTGACTGCATCATTGGGTAAGATCTTGTGTATTTGATTTAAATGGTATGCCTACCAAAATACATTTGAATGTACTACCATTGGGATCATACAATATGTTGTTGGGCATGGATTGGTTGTACCTTCATAGAACCAAGGTGAATTTTTATGACAAAGCCATTGAGTGTGTAGATGACAATGTGGAACCAAGAGTCTTGCAGTAAAAGAAGAAAGGCACATCAATTATAATGGTGACAACTATGCAGGCAAAGCGCAATTGAAAAAATGGTGTGTGTTATTTGTAGTACACATTTCTAGTGACAAAGGTAAGGAACTTGAGAATGCAAATTTTTTGAGCAGGTACCTAGTTTTACAAAAGTTTTACGATGTGTTTCCTAAAGAGATTTTAGAATTTCCACTTCACAGGGAAGTAGACTTTTCTATTGCGTTAGTGCTAGGGAAAGCTCCAACATCAAAAGCACCTTACAGGATGAGCATAACCGAGTTGGTAGAGTTGAAGTTGCAGTTGAAGGAAATGTTGGACAAAGGATACATTAGGCTAAGTGTATCACCTTGGGGTGCATCGGTATTGTTTATGAAGAAGAAGGATGGTACTCTCAGATTGTACATTGATTACAAGCAGTTGAGAAAAGTGACCATCAAGAACATGTACCTATTATCGAGGATTGATGATTTGTTTGATCAGCTGAAGGGAGTAGCAATGTTCTCTAAGATTGAATTGAGCTCAGGCTACCCTCATGTACGCATCAAAGAAGAGGAAATCTACAATACCACATTCTGGACCAGGTATGGGAATTATGATTTTGTTGTAGTTCCATTTGTTTTGACTAATGCCCTAGCTACATTTATGTGTTTGATGAAGAATGTGTTGAGTCCTTATTTGGACAAGTTTTTTATTGTGTTCATTGATGGCATATTGGTATATTCTAAAAATGAGGAAGAGCATGTCGAGCATTTGGTAGCAGTGTTGAGATTGTTGAGAGAGCATCAGTTGTATGCTAAGCTCAAGAAATGGATTTTATTCCAGACTGGGATACATTACTTGGGACATGTTGTCTCCAAGGAGGTCATTGCAGTTGATCCAAAAAATATAAGGGCCATCATGGAGTAGGTATCTCCCAGGAATGTGGATGAGGTAAGATCTTTCATGGGGTTGGAAGGCTATTATAGGAGGTTCATCAGTGTCTTCTCATAGATTTCTTATCCTATTACATCATTGTAGAGGAAAGGCAAGAAGTTTGAATGGACAAAGGAGTGTGAGGCCAGTTTTGAGCAACTTAAGCAATTGTTGACACATGCTCCAATGTTAAAGATTGCAGATCGGGACATGGAGTTTGTAGTATGCATAGATGCTTGCAAGAGAGGTCTTGGTGGGATCCTTATGCCGTATGGACAAGTGGTATACTACAAGTCACAAAAACTAAATGAACATGAACATAACTACTTGATGCATGATCTTGAGTTAGCAGCGATCATACACGCATTGAATATGTGGAGGCATTATCTTCTTCACATGAGGTTTGTACTATGTGTGATCATATTGGGTTGAGGTATTTGTTTGACCAACCAAATCTAAACACCCAATAGGCTAGATGGTTGGCCACGGTCAATGAGTTCGACTCTGAGATCAAGTACATCAAAGGAAAGGAGAACAAGGTGGCATATGCTCTTAATAGGCGGGTACATGTAAATCACTTAGAAACTATGAGATCTTATGGGATAGACTTACAAGATAAAATCTTGCAGGTAGGACAACATGATATTAGGTACATGGAGATTATGCACAGGTTGCAATAGAGTACATGTATATGTAGAGGTGGTAGTACATGTACATGTATATGTGGTAGTATAGGTACATGTATAGGTGGTAGGACATGTACAGATACATGTAGTACCACAGGTACATGTACAAGTAGTGGTACAAGTATAAATGCAGGTGCACCAGATGGGGAATATTGCCTTAAAATAGATGGATTGGTTAGATTTAGAGACATGATATGTGCCAAATAGTAGTGAGCTCAAGAAGGTGATCTTGAGGGAGTTTCATGTGAAACCATATTTAGGTCACCTAGGCTATCATAATACATTGACCGCAGTAAAGAAATTTTATTATTTTATGAATCTCAAGAAGGATGTAGCAACGCTTGCGGCTAGGTGTTTCGATTATCAGTGTGTGAAGGAAGAGTGTAAGAATCCAGGTGGACTACTATAGCCGATTGTGATTCCAGAATGGAAATGGGAGGTCATTTCCATGGAATTTATCACAATTTTTCTGAGGAAGGTGAGACAACATGATTCCATCATGGTTTTTGTGGACAGGTTGACGAAGTTTGCGCACTTCATTACAATGAAGTTTACATTCTCAACTAGTGATGTAACACATGTATTCATTAGATATGTGGTTATCTTACATGGAGTTGCAAAGAATATTGTGTCAGACAGAGATGCAAAGTTCACTTCCAAGTTTTGGAAGGATTTATTTGCAGGTTTGGGCACAGAGTTGGCCTTTAGTACAACTTAACATCTGCAGATAGATGGACAGACAAAGAGGGTCAATAGTATATCATCAGGTGCTCAAACAATAGCTCAAAATTCAAAATTTTCAGATTGGTGTGTAACTTAGATGACCGCATATTTCTCGTCATCTTGAATCTGACGCAACTCGTTTCGCATGAAGAGGACATCGTATGCTCCTAGAATCAAGTTCTGTTCACTTTCCCAAATAGGGGAATTTTTCAAAGAAATTGACAGCCCGGTCACTAGTCTGTACTATTGGCGTGGCACTAACTAGGCAGGTGTATGTGGAAGTTTGACTTGGTCAACATTTTTTGGTGAATCACAATGTGCCAAGTGGCACGTTCTTGTGGGCGCAATTTGGCGTGATCTTATTGGTCAGATTTGTGGCCAACCACAGGCTGACACGTGGCTTAGCTAGAGGCCACCACGTGGCAACCCGGGGACCACCAAAATTATTATTCAAAGTTTGGGTGGAGGAAGCGGGGTTCGAACCTGCGACCTCCCACAACAAAGTCCAATTCTTCACCAATACACCATCGATTTGTTTCTTAACCATATTGTTGACAGGTTCTATTTGAATTGTAATGGTGCGCAATTTGGGGGTAGGACCAACACATGGGGGTCGGCCCTTGGTTACATTACCACATACAACCACAAGTGAAGAGGGATGATAGGCCCAACCAGCAGGGGTGGGCCATTGGCCTTAGCCCCATGCATGTGACCCCCCACGTGTCTGTAATTTTCAGAAAATAAGCGTTAGCGGACATTTAAAGTGTTTGACAATTTCACCGAAAATCGAGTGAAATTGTCACTCTGTTAGTGCGTTTTGGGGCAAATTTGTAGGATGGTGCCGAATTTATGGGAATTTGCGGTGCGATTAGTAGAATATTTGGAAAGGGCATAAATTCTTCATTTTTTGACCAAATCGGGAGAAGAAAGAGGCCACACAGACATTTTTGGGCATTATGGAGCCACTGGAATAAGTTTCAGAGCTTTCTGAGTATTGTAAACTGATGTATTCACACTTTTGAGCATAATAGAGAGGGTCAAGCCATTGGAAGCTAGACCAAGGAGGCATAGCCTAGGAGGGGTGAAGTCCTTCATCATGTGTTGTTGTGATACTATTTATTGTGATGTTTATGTATGTTATATGTTATTGTTCAGTCATTTATTTATGTTAATTTGCACATAAAAAATACATAAAAACACTCAAAACTCATGTTTTAAACTTGCAAACAATCTCATGAATCATCAAACATATTTAATATATTCTAAAAAGGAATTTTAGCACAACAAAACTAATTTTCTCAATCAGATCAAGTTTGGTATCAAAGCTATTGCTTTTATTTGTGCAAAAATGATTTAATTGTTTGCAAGTGAATGGCATGCTTACAAGGTTAAATCTCAAGAGAGGAGAAGGGAAGTTGGTTGAAAGCCCTGAAATTGGGTCAAAGGGAAGGAGGGAAAGGTTTCCACTATATCCACCACCAGTTATTCCTCAAGTTGTAGTTGAGACTCCAGTGAGCATGTCTCATGAAGGAAAGCCTACAAACATGACATAGGAGGAGAAGGTCTTCAAGAAGGGTTTCTTTGATATGACATAGATGGTGAAGGTCTTCTATGAAGAGAGGAATACTAGAATGCAGGGTGAAAGCCCCAAATATCCCAAAGGAGAAGGTTATTCAAGAAGAGGAGGTAATGGAAATGGAGGTAAACCTCCACCCTCTCCACCATCTTCTTCATCTTCTTCTTCACAATCATATTCACCCTCTTCCACTAACACAACCCTTACTGATACTCATCAACATACCTCAGAAGGAACTGGTAAAACACCCTTATTAAAACTTGATGTTAAATTTGAATTGCCCATGTATAATGGTGAAGTGAATGCAGAGAAGCTTGACAATTGGGTTTGTCAGTTGGAGGTCTATTGTAGAATTCAAAACATTCAAGAGGATGACATAAAGATTCACTTAGCTTCCATGAGGATGGAGGGTGCAGGACTAGTATGGTGGGAATCAAAGACACAATAAGAGATAAAAAAAACATGGTAAGATCTCATTTTCTTGGTTTGATTTCATTGTTGCAATTAAAAGGCAATTCAAACCTCTATCTTATATGTAAAAAGTTATCATGAATTGGCAGAACTTTAGACAAATTAAAGGTAAAAATGTACAATATTACACCCAAGAATTCAGAAAAGGTCTCTAATGTTAGGTGCAGATTTGCAATCACAAGACACATTGCTTAAGTACATAGGGGGTTTACACAGTTACCTTAGGCATACTATCCTTATGTTTAATCCCAATAATCTAGATGAGGTGTGTGTGCAATCCACTCATCTTGAGGAAAGAGGGAAAAACACTCCAAAAGAGGGTAGTAAAAATCCATTCAAGGGTAAAGAAAATGAAAAGGGTTTCAAAGGAAAGAAAAATGCATCCATTAAAAAAGAAGGAGAGAAAACAATATGTAAGCATTGTTCCAAATATGGTCATGAATAAGCTTATTGTTGGAAGCTTCATCCCGAGATGAAACCAAAGAAATTCAACAACAAAGGAAAAGAAAAGGCATCTACCATTATTCAAGAGGATTTGGGATCTGATTCGGGTGATGAAACTAAAAATACAACCATGGGTATAAAAGGAAAAGAATCCATTGCTATCACTACTATATCAAATTGCCACACTAGCACTCCAAATGAAGAAACAAGGATTGAATTATTTCATGTGAGGGTAATCTCAAAAAATACAAAACTCGACACACTATTTGATAGTGGGTCTCAAGCCAACTTGATATCTGATGACTTAGTCAAGAAAATTAATCTTGAAACTATTTTACATCCCAAGCCATATCCAATGGGTTGGATATGTAAGGACACAAACTAACTGATCCAGATTTAAACAGGAATGCAAAAAATTACAGAGATAACCATAAACATAGATATGCATCAGAAATAATACTTCATTTCATTAATGTAAAATACTGAAATATGCTTACAAACAGTAATGGAAATAAACCAGCTAGGGCGATGGTAGCTTATCTCTGAGAAGAGATGTGGCGGCTACATGCCTCTGAACTATCTTACAATGAGGCTCGAGGGCCTATTTATTGTTGAGAAACAATGGAAAACCCTAAACATCCAAAAACCTAACCCTAGAAGACGAAACACCAAATTGTGGGCCCCATTTGGGTAAATTGGTACATCAACTTCCCGGGGTCGTAACTTTGGCATATGATCTCCGTTTGAGGTCCACAATATCTCGTTAGAAAGATATATCCAAGAACTACAACTTTGGGAAGAGCAGCATCAGTCCATGGACCCATGTTGCTCCCATTTTTCCAAAACAAACGTCGTTTAGGGCCTCAAAATGACTCTGGAAGTTCAGGACCCGAAAAACTGCTAAAAATAGTAAGTTGTGCTACAATTAAGGAAACTGAAAATGCTGAAAGAGAAAATGATGGGGGTCTAGATGGACTTGGCAGGTGGCCACCAATATCCACCTGGATCATTCCTCCCCCCTTAGGAAGCAATGGTCCCCATTGCATTGAGTTCCTCCATCTACTGAACTTGTTCTGCACTGTCTGATGTGTCCAGTAATGGTGGGAATCATGGTCGATGACGGTCCACATTGAACACTTGGTGCAGGTGAAGGAATGGAGGAATATTGTGCTCCAAAGGATTGTTCCCCACAAGCTTGGTACTGCTGTAAGGACCATGTTGGAGTGGTCTGAGCTTCTGATGGGTTCTGGTAAGGCGTTCTTTCTGTCGATGCAACCAGACTTTGTTGCCCACTTGAAGATTGTGTGGTACCCCTATGGGTGAGGAGAATTTGTTCCTGTGTTCTGTCATGACCGTATCCCTTTGCTGCTGCTGTTGTGTGGAGGAACCCTTTGCGGTGGTCATGGATGTAGCAACGATCTTCCCCTTACTTTGGGAGTGAACCATACAGATGAATTTCCTGGTCTGTGATATGAGCTTGCTGCCTTTCTTAGCCGTGATCAAAGATGTGGCGGTAGGTGGGGCTACCTCCGGTATCTTGTATAATGAATTATTCAAAGAAATAATGACAGCGCGAG
>APFE031338427.1:261501-274271 GCA_000404065.3 Pinus taeda
CAAAAGATCCCAATTCAAACAATATTGTTAGAAATTGAAGAGGAAGGAAAAATCATAGTGGAACCTGCAGCAGTCACAAAAACAAGAACCCGACAGCTACGAAATCGATCAATTTCAGAGTATATCATCAAGTGGAAGAACTTACCCGCTGAAGATTCCACATGGAAGGACAAGAATTTTATACAAAAGCATCAAGAACTACTCAAGCGTTGAGGACAACGCTTTTTGAAGGAGGGGGGCATGTTAGGCCCCTATACTACTAGTGTAACCCCTTATTGTTATTAGTACAACCCCCTTATTATATTGATGTACCCATGTAGTGCCCATATTGTTACTATTGTGCCCCATAGAAGCCCACTATTGTTATTATTGTGCCCTTACATTATTATTGTTATGTAGCTCTGATTATGTTATGACCCCTTAGACTCCTATATATAGAGAAGAGGTCTTTTCATTTGAATCATCCAAGAATTGTTCATTTATGTAATGTAAAGGAGGTTGCCCCCTCGAAGAGGCTGAATTCTAAGTCGTTGATCTATCTTTTCTATCTTTTCTTGAGCTGGTTTCATAACATATTATTGGTGCAATCCTTAGCGAGGAAACACGATGGAAAATATCTGGTGAGACATCAAGTAATGCTTTGACTGCAGAGACTAGGGGAAGAAAAATGGAAAGAGGAAAGAGTGAAGGATATTGCAGTAAGTTAAGGGAAGGCAGATCCATGTCCAAATCAGGGATAGTGTGCTGGAAATGTGGGAAGAAATGACACCTTAAGAGAGACTGTAAGTCTCAGAAGGGAAAAGAAGGAGATGCGCAATAAGAAAACAATCATGAAGAAAATGTGACAGGTGATGTGTTGCAAGATGATTTGATTCTTTCTTTAAAAAATATTATTGATGCCCTAGTGGTAGATTCAGGGGCCTCATTCCATGCCACGCCTAATAAGAAACATTTTAACGATTATGTTCAATGAGATTTTGGATAGGTTTGTTTGGGTGATAATAAACCCTATAAAATCATTGGAATGGGTAAAGTTTTCATAAAACAACAGAATGGAAACCAATGGCTATTGAAGGAGGTAAGACATGTTCTAGATCTGAAGAAAAATCTAATTTCAACAGGGAAGTGGGGAGGTGAAGGTTGTGTAACTACTTTTACAGATAAACCTCCAAGGTCACTAAAGGAGCCCTGGTAATAGCAAAAGGAGAAAAGGTTGGTACATTGCATTTATGCAATGGTATTTCTAATTTTGTTAATTCTTTAATCTCTATAGGAGAAGATACAACATTGTGGCATCATAGGCTCAGGAACATAAGTGAGAAGGGGATGAAGATTCTTCACTCAAGAATTTTTTTGCAAGGTTTGAAGCATGTTGATTTGGAATTCTGTGAGAATTGTGTTTATGGAAAACAAAAGAGAGTCAGATTTCTGAGAGTTGGGAAAGAAAAGAAGAAAAAAAATTAGAAATTGTGCATACAAATGTATGGGGACATGCTCAGGTATCATCTCTTGGTGGCTCTCACTATTATGTTACTTTTATTGATGATGCAACAAAAGAAACCTAGATTATTGTATTTGTAATAAATATGTTGTATTTGATACTTTCAAGAAATGAAAATCTTTGGTTGATAATGAGACAGGAAAAGGGTTGAAGTGTCTAAGATCAGACAATGGAGGATAATATTGCATCAAATAGTTTGATAAGTACTGTTCAGAGCATGGAATTTGCAGAGAGAAGATAGTTCCAGGAGCACCACAAGAAAATGATGTGTTAGAAAGGATGAACAAGACAATCATGGAGTGTGCAAGGTGCATGAGGTTGAATGCAAGATTGCCTTTACAATTTTGTGTAGATGTTGTAAATACTGTTGTTTATCTAATAAAGAAATCGCCTTCAAGTTCCTTGGATGGTGGTATTATAGAGGAGGCATGGAAAGGAAAAAAGTTAAACTACTCATTTTTAAATACTTTTGGTTGTGAAGCCTTTCTCCACATTAATAAAGAAAATAGAACAAAGCTTGAGGAAAAATCAAAGAAATGTACTGCTATTGGATATGGTGTTAATGACTTTGGTTATCGCTTTTATAATTATAAAAAACACAAAATCATTAGGGGTAGAGATGTCCTTTCAATGAAAATGTTTTGTATAAGGATTAGATGCAGGAAAAGAATCAGGAAAAAGAAAGCATAGAATATACAGTGCTTGATGAGATCACAGAAAAAGTAAAGGTGACTGAAAATCATAATGATCAATAGCCAGAACAACAAAAACAACCACAACAACAACAGGCACCTCAAACACCTGAGAGTGGTGTTATAAGATCTACCAGGATAAATAGACCCCTTTATTATACTATGTTTTGTTGACTGATTCTGGTGAACCGGAATGTTATGAAGAAGCAATGTAGGTAGAAACCAAGAAGAAGGGGGAGCTAGACATGAAAGAAGAAATGGACCCCTTGGTACATAACCAAACTTGGGACTTAGTCAGGTTTCCTCCAGGTAAAAAAACATTGCAGAATAAATGGGTTTATAGGTTGAAGGAAGAAGATGGATGTAGAAAAAGGTATAAAGCTAGACTTGTGGTGAAGGGGTTTGCATAGAAAAAAGGTATAGACTTTGATGAAAAAATTTCTCCTGTTGTTAAAATGACTTCAATCAGAACTATTTTAAGTCTAGTAGTAGCTGAAGATTTGCATCTTGAGTAGTTAGATGTAGAGACGACATTTCTCCATGGGGATTTGGAGGAAGATATCTATAAGTAGTAGTCACAAGGATATGAGGTCAAAGGGAAGGAGAAACTAGTATATAGGTTGAAGAAGAGTTTGTATGACTTAAAACAGGCTCCAAGGAAGTGGTATCTAAAATTTGATAGGTTTATGTCTGAACAAGGTTATACTAGATGTCACTTTGATCATTATGTATATTTCAAAAGAAAAAATGATGGAAGCTATATTATATTATTATTGTATGTAGATGACATGCTTGTTGCAGGGTCTAACATGTAGGAAATAAATGTGCTCAAAGGAAAATTGGCAAATTCATTTGCAATGAAATATTTGGGTGCTGTAAAAAAAATCCTTGGTATGAAAATAACTAGAGACAGGAAAAATCGCAAATTAACATTGTCTCGGAGTGAGTACATATAAAAGGTGTTGAAAATATTTAATATGCATAATGCAAACTAGTTGCTACACCTTTGGCTAGCCATTTCAAACTAAGTAAGGAGATGTGTTCTAAGAGTTGGGAAGAGATGGATTATATGTCTAAAGTTCCATATGCATCAGCAATTGGAAGCTTAAGGTATGCAATGGTCTTCACAAGGCCTAACATTGCACTTGCAATGGGAGTTGTAAGCATGTACATGAACAAGCCAGGAGAAGAAAATTGGATGGCAATGAATTGGATTCTCAGGTATTTGAGAAGTACCACATACTAAGCACTATGCTTTGGTGGTTCAAACATTTCTTTATAGGGATATGTTGATGCACATATGGCTGGTGACAGAGATAATAGGAGGAGAACCACAGGGTATGTGTTTACCGTAGGTGGAACAACTGTCAGTTGGATTTCAAAATGATAGAGCGTTGTTGCACTCTCAACAACAGAAGCAGAGTATGTTGCTACTACAGAGGCTAGTAAAGAAATGATATGGTTACAATGGTTTTTGGATGAATTAGGTAAGAAGTAGGAGTTGGGCAAGTTATATTGTGTCACCAATTATTTATGAGTGTGTGATAATGTTTAAGTCATGTTACAGTTTCACCTCTACATCATTGATCCCACACTTATTCAAATTCTGAAGAGTTCTTTGCCCAACCAACCCTTATTCACTTTGCCTCCCTGGACTGCACATTGCACAGTTTCAAGCCTCAGTCAACATCCCCTTCCCCCTGGAACTGCGCATTACGTAGTAACTGCATCCAAGGATTGTGCATTGTGCATTCATAGTGCCTAGTTGTTGCCTCCTATCCCTCATAATTGTGCAATATTGCCTCTCAGTCAGCCTCCCACTACACACTATGTAGTTTACATTAGTAATCATACTCCTTGTCTCTCTAAACTGTGAAACTACGTAATCCTATGGCCCAGTCTCTCTCTTGAAATGGCACTACACAGTCACAGTGGGAAAGCCTGCCTCATTATATCAATGTATCCCTCAACTACGTAGTCTTGTCTCTCATCCCTTTAGCCACTATTCATTGTGCAGTCACAGTCATCAGACCCTCATCCCTACCTCCTGGAATTGTGCACTACAAAATCCCTAAGCCTTCTCCTAAGTCCTATACTCAATCCTGAATTCGATCAGTGAATTACATGAAGAAGGCTATACTAGGGGATTTCCAGATTTATGTCATCTTGTCATGAGTGAATTTCATCTGCAGGTACTATATATTAACATGACGAGATGATGTGTAAGGAGGATTCCAAGGAGATCATGCAATAAGATACTTATGAAGGTGCAAAGACAAGGATGATAATCAAGCAAGAAGATGAAGAGACACAAGGTTGGTCAGAAGGTGGAAGATCAAGGTCACATGGAAGACTCCATATCATCAAGCCTTTTAGAGGAGGAATATGAATAACATGTAAGACTTATCAAGAATATACAAAGGCAATAGTGAGAAGAGAAGCCTAATGATGACACATCATCATAAATTTCCATGTCATTAGTACCAAGTCATGGCTTGTCCAAGTGTCAGCTCAAGACTCTTATGAGTAATCATGTTCCCACATCATTTGTGGATGTAATTATGTAGTTTTCAAGAAAATGGGAAATGGTGTGTGGAATTCCAAAGGTCACTCTTAAAATTTGAAAAGTCATGTAGAAGTCAAAGGGTCTCGTGATAATTTGAAAAGTCAAAAGGAATCTCAAGAGTCAGGATAATGAGTCATAAACAAGGTGGAGAGTCACCTCATTTGTTATATATACACCCTCGTAGCTCAAGTGAAGGAATTGTCAACCTTGGCTTCTCAAGATAGGCATAGGAGAGAAGAATAGGCTTTTGAGAAGTAAGTAGTTGCTTAAAGTTCCGCTATTGGAACACATGTTATATCATTGTAATGGTGTATCTTGGAAATTTCACTCAATAATTTGAAGCTCTTGGAGTTGGCACACTTTTCATGCATTTGTTGTGAATGGTTGTGAGACTATTATTTCATTGTTTACAGTATATGTTTATGTTAGTTCATACTAATGAAAATGAACTGTTTCGTTGGCTTTAGTGTGCTTCTTTGAATAATGTGTCTTATGTTTTCATGATCATGGGTTCTTTGTGAACTATTTCACAAGATTACTTATGATTCTTTCAGATATATATGCAGGGCTAACTTACTTACCTATCTTGAAAGGGCATTTTTTGTTTTGTGTCGTTCGTTGCAGCCAAGGAAAATATTTAACATAATGGAAACCAACCATAATTTTTGGTTGGGTCTCCTACTCCAAACCGCGTGAGGTCTAATTGGGACTTCATACTAGGCTGTTGGTAGCATCCAACAACATCAATAGTTTGTTATCCAATATTTCTTAGTCACCACTAGATTCCTAAATGTTTGAAATGCATTTTTTCTTTCAATCATGTTCCTCGTAGCTCCACTCTCTATATGCTAAGAATATCCATCATCACAGGCTTTCGAGAAACAACATACACATTCTCCTCAATGTTTTATTTTGTGTTACAAGATTTCTCCTTGGGTTTCCCGCAGAACTTGGCATGGTGGCTCTACTCCCATAGTTCTAGCTTTTGACCCTTTTCTATGGTCCATTTTGTTGTTGGCCCTCTTGTGCACCTGAATTCTTCTACATGGTTGTATTCCCCTTATGTTTGGTGGCATAGGCTCTTGGAGAATATCCTTTGTTGGTTCTTTCATTCCTTAATCTCTCTTCCTAAAGAAGCAAGCCTTCAAAATATTTGAAAAATGTTGTCCTCGCACATCCTTGTATGCACAATTTTTTGATGAATTGGGTGATTCATGCATCATTAGAACTGGAAAGAAAAATGGCCAAGGTGTCCCGAGCATCCTTGGAATTTTTGGACGTATTAATATTTCTCTGTATGGTAAGGAGACAACAAGGCTTATGATTAGAAGGGCACTATCCACGTTTTCATGATATGGATTCTTTATATTATGTTGCTCACTATCAATAGGTTTCAAGAATTTAGGCAGTGATGTAACCCCATAATCTGTAGAGGGGTGAAAATGTGTTGCTTGGGCCCACTTGATATAGTTTTTTCCACTTGAAGCTCTTTTGTTAAGGAATTCAACATAACATTGATGGAGGATGATCCAGTTTGTGCAAATAGAAATTTCACAAGTTCAAATAATTGACTTTGAATCACCAATTTGGAAAAATTTTATGTTTGTTGACAGAATAAAAGAAGAACAACACTTGATGCCAATTTAAGTTGCTATAATACCATTTGTTAATATTCTATGCAGACATAACTCAGACTAGCACAAAAAAATATAATAGAATTTAAAGAATTAGAGGAGATACATAACACCCTTATGTTAGGTGTATATACCATAAAATGTTTCTTGTGTTCAACAATTCAAACTATCAAATGGGAAATGTAAACTCAAAACGAGAAATCTATCTAAAAAACCCCAAAAAAACATTAAAAAACAACTCGAAAACAAAAAAATGTTGATGCTAGAATAACGTTTCTTTTTTTCGAGGTAAATTTTCAACATTTTTTAAAGATGGAAATAAAATCCAATAAAAACTACCTTTTTTGTACAAAAAACACTCTAAAAATAAAAAGTGTTGATGTTGGAATAACATCTCTTTTTTCAAGGTAAATTTTCAACATTTTTTAGCAACGACGTTAAGGATAAAATATCATGACTTTGAAAAACCTTAAAATTCCAAGGATTTTATGGCATGACACTAAAGATAAAATATCACATCTTAGACAAACCTTAAATTTACAACAATTTTCAACCATAGTGTTAAAGATAAAATACTTATAATTGTTTGCAACCATAACATTAAAGATAAGATATCATGACTCAGAAAACCTTAAAATTTCAACCATGAAATTAAAACCAAAGATCATGACTACAGAAAACCTTAAGTTTTCAATTTATTTCAACCATGGCATTTTGGAAAAAAATTATGATTAAAAAAAACTTTAAAATGAACACCTAAATGAAATAGTCATTATACCAAGAGTAATTTCTTTTTTAAATGCTAAAAGTATAACAACTTTAAAATCTTAGTTTAAGACAACTTGACACATTGCAACAAAATTTTTAAAATTAACCATTAAATTGATACACAGTGTAAGCGAACTCAACCCATTGTAATGAAAACTTAAAGACAAACCATGAAATTAACACATTGCGTGGTGAAATTGATCCATTATAACGAAAACTTTAAAATTAACCGTCAAGTTGATACATAATGGAATTGGGTTGCCAGTCGAAGATCGATATGAACCTTGCAGGAATATATATTATATATTTATATTATATATATATTATATATATATATATATATATATATAATAATAATATATATATTATTATATTATATCAAAATTAAAATTAAAATATTGAAAAAACACACAAAAGTTTAAAAAATAATAACCAGTGAATAAAAATATATATAAAACATAAAAAAAAAGATGACCCAAAAAAAAAACATTTGGAAAAAAAATAAAACTAAAAAAAAACATAAAAGTTAAAAAATTAAATAATAAGTAAGTAATTAAAATATAAAAAAATAAAATATGACCAAAAAAATAAAAAAAATATATAGGAAAGGAAAAAAATAAATTATAACATAAAAATTAAAAAAAATACAAGAAAATGTTTCCCAAAAAAAAAAAAAAATAAACACTAAAATAAAATAAAAAACATTAAACATTAAAAAAAACACAAATATATTAAAATAAAAATATAAAAAACATTTAAATGAAAAAAAAAAAAAGTCGTGGCCCCATAAGCCCTGGTCGGGACAATTTGATTCTGAGAATTGGATTGCCTCGCGAAAGGCACGTTGGGACGTAGGGGTGGGATAGTCAGGGGTTTCACACAACTCCTTCGGCACCCATCCCCGCAATCCAACGAGCCCTGGGCATGACAATTTGATTCTCGAATTCGATTACCATGCTGAGGGCTCATGGGGTTGCGGGGGTGAGTGGGGCAAGGCCATTGGTCAAGCCTCGCCCAGGGTCCGTGGGGTAAGGCCATCGACCAAACATCGCTCAGGCCTGTGAGGTCACGAGCCTAGGTGGGGCCAGTTGCATTCAACTCCATACTCCCTCGCCGCCCAGGCCCACGCTCCCACAGGCCCTCGATGGGGCAAGGTCATCGACCAAGCACCACTCGAGCCCCACGGAGTCACAGGCCTGGGTAAGTGGAGCTGCACCTAGTTCCCTCCACACAGGCTCATGGCCCCACGGGCCCTAGTCAGGGCAAGATCGATTCTCGGAATCGACCTTGCACTACTTAGGGCCCATGGGGCTGCAATTGTTTTCTTATTTATTTATTTTCCTTTTTTAAATGTGTTTTTTAATCTTATTTTAATTATTTTTTATTGATTTTTATGAGTTTTTTTAATGTTTTTTTCAACTTAAATTTTTTAATTAATAAAAAAATATTTTAATGTTTCTTTTTTTTATATTTTTTTAATATTTTATTAATTTTTAATGTTTTTAATTTTTCAATGTTTTTTTTTTATTTATTTAATTGTATTTTTTTATTTTTCAAATTGTATGTTTTATGTTTTGTAACAATTTTTTTTTGATCAAATCTTGTCTTATTCATTCGAAAATGAGGTTTCCTCTTGAAGTGCACTGTAATTACTAGATTCTTATCATTTTTAAAACGCATAGTTCATGAGGTTCCATCTAGGATCAATTGACAGACGATGGCGGACGGGGGGACTGGTGACCTGCACGCCCTAGGCTTCTGACTCTGTCTCTGCGCTCCTGCGCCTAGCAGCGCTGCTGCTGGGCTGCGCCCTCCCTCTGTCGTCCTCTCTGCTCCCGGGCCTTCTGCCCTCCCCCTGCTCTTGGGTATCCCCCCGGCTTCCCTCACGCAATCCCTCCCCAGAAGATCTCCCAATGGCGGAAATGGATCCACCGCTTCAGGATCCAGAAGATCATGAAAAAATCTTTGCCTCCCTCATTCCCGAGAACGCGGCGGGGAAAATACGACCAACAGCTTCCAAGTTTATCAAGAAGTTAGACGAAATACCAGAAGTATCTCTCCCTCCATCCCTTCCGAGGAGAGCAACAATCTCGTCGACAAATGGTTTCTTATGTGATTTTGCCGAAATTATTCTCTTAACAAGATAATGGATCACAGAAGTCTAAACTCCTTAGCAACAATCTCGTTAGCAGAAAGAGGCCTCGTCGGACAGTTCACGGGTCTATGGCCCTCACCAAGATCTGTCCAACGTTGGGTTGAACGAAACTGGAACTCGATGGTGCAAGGGAAAATAGCAATCCGGTTTTGTGGCAGAGGATTTTATACCTTTCTCTTTGAATCAACGGAAGTTAGGAACCTGATCTTCAGGAACGACCCCTATTTCATGGATTCCCGGGGCCTCTACTTAAACAGATGGACTCCAGACTTCGACCCGGAAATGGACGTCCCCAATGCGGTCCCTTTTTGGGTTCGCCTCCCACACTTGCCACTTCACTGCTGGGGGGACGAATCTGTCAAAGCTATAGGCAACGCAGTCGGCAAATACATAGACAAATTTGAACCAAAGGAAAACATGCAAGCATGTGCAAGAATCTGTGTGGAAGTTGATCTGGGCAAAGGACTTCCGGAAGCAATCCAACTCAAAGTCGATCAATGGACGCACATCCAGCAAGTGGACTATGAGCAGCTTCCCTTCAAGTGCAAGGTATGTCATGAATACGGGCATTTCGCTAATAGATGTAGCAAATCTAAAACTAATGTTCCTGAAGGCAACACTGAAACCCTCGAGGAAACTTGGGAACAAGTAAAAAAGAAAAAACCAAACCCCCCTCATGGTCCAAATTCTAAAGTCCCCCATGAAACCCCCCCTACCTTCTCAACCCTCTGGCCCTATTCCCTCCTTTCCCTCCTCCTCCAATCCCTTTGAAACCCGTCCGCAGAGGACCCCCATCCCCTCCTCCTTCCCCCAGAGGTACCACCATCATCATCTCCTCCCCTATCTCCATTCCCCAGTCCTCACCCCCCCCCAACAGTGGAGAGAATCTTAACCCGAAATAAATCTAAGGAAAGCAACCTCTCCATTGATCCCCCCAGGAAAGTTGGTAGAAAGTCTAATAAAGAAATTAGAGATGAAAACGCAGCAAAAGAAATGGCCACAGGAACGCAGCAACCAATGGATACATTCCTAGAAAAAACAAAAGGAAGCCGAGAAAAAATGAAGGAGAAAAGCGGGGCTTACACCAAACAAGGTAAATGATGATTTTGGTCTCCTGGAATTGTAGGGGGATGGGCTCCTCACTAAAAACAAATGCAGTCCGGGACCTCCTCAAATCTGAACAACCAGACCTTCTCCTACTTCAGGAGACCAAAATCACGGAACAAGAATTCCCAAATCACATAAAAAAAAGCAAAAGATATGCAGGGGTAGCAACAAGCGCAGCAGGCGCCTCAGGAGGCATAGGAACTCTATGGGACAAAAACAAATGGGAACTCAAAGAGCAAAAGGCCTACAGCTGGTGGGTAAGAACAGACATCCGGGACAAAGCCACAAAAGAGGAATATACCATTTACAACATTTACGCCCCAAACCACTACAGGGATAAAGCTTCTTGCTGGGATACAATAACATCAAATCTCATGACAGCTCAAGGAAGGAATATCTTCCTTGGAGGGGACCTAAACCTCATAAGGAATGCAGATGAGAAATTGGGAGGAAACTTCTATGCTGACCCATCAAGAGACTCCCTTGAAGCAATAATTCAAACTCATAACCTAGTGGACATCCCTCCGCACAATGGGAGATTCACTTGGAGCAACAAAAGAATTGGCAACAGCAATATAAAGGAGAGACTCGACCGAATCCTTGTACAAGAAAGAACAGTGGCCAGATTCTCAAGTATTCAAAGCAAAATCATCCTGGGCTATTTCTCAGATCACAAACCAGTGGCACTGATTTTAGACAAAGGAAAAAACTTGGGGCCTCTGTCCTTTAAATATAATAAGGCCTGGGACAGCAAAGAGGAATTCCGAAACTTGGTCAAGGAACAATGGGCAAAAGAAGTTATTGCCTCTCCCCACTTCATATGGGAAACCAAGCTCAAATACCTCAGGAATGTTATCAAACGATGGGCAAGAAACGACACTGCAGAGGAATCTAAAAAAAGAGCTGACCTCCAAACAAAGCTGGAACAGTGGAACCAGGACAAGGAGTGCACCCAGTTTACAGAAGAAGACCAGGCCAAAGAGAATGAGATGTACAAGGACCTGTACAAACAGCACAGGGAGGAAGAAGAAGAGCAGAGACAAAAATCTCGCTGCCTCTGGCTCAAAGCCGGCGACAAAAACACTTCTTTTTTCACAATAGCCTAAAACTCAGGCGTGCAACGAATCACATAGAGAGAATAATGATAGAGGGAAGAGAACTAAGAGACCAAGAGGAAATTAAAGAGGTTGCGTTCAACCACTTCAGCGCCCTCCTTACAGCAGACCCTCAGCCCATCGATAGTGAGGATTTTCTCAGCTCAATTGAAAATAAAATAACAGCTGACCAAAACAACGAGCTGGACAAAGGGGTCACAATAGAGGAAATAGAGTGGTCGATCTTCAGTATGGGACAGGACAAGGCTCCGGGCCCAGATGGATTCACAGTGGCATTCTACAGAACTCATTGGGAAACCATAAAGAAAGACTTCGTAAGAATGGTAAAGAATTTCTTCTCTAAGAGCAAATTGGGGAACAGCATCAAATCCTCCCATTTAGCCCTCATCCCCAAGGATCCCAATCCTCAATCCTTCGACCAATTCCGGCCAATCTCCCTGTGCAATGTCTCCTATAAGATCATCACCAAAATCCTAGCCAACAGGATTAAAAAGCTCCTCCCCTCCCTCATCTCTGAGAATCAAGGAGGCTTCGTTCCCAAAAGACACATCACGGACAATGTGATCCTCATTCAAGAGGAAATTCACAACAGTATCAATAGAAAGGAAAAGGGGATGATTATCAAATTAGACATGGCCAACGCATTTGATAGAGTCAATCATCAATTCCTTAAGGCGGTCCTCGAAAAATTCGGGGTCTCCAGCATCTTCATCAGTAGGATCATGGAATGCATATCCTTGCCTTGGACAGCTCCACTGATCAACAGCAGACCAAGCAATTTTTTCAGAAGTTCGAGGGGGCTGAGACAAGGCTGCCCTCTCTCCCCATTTCTCTACATCATTATGGTCGAAACACTAAGCATACACCTGGAAAATCTGTGTAGGCAAAAAGAAATTACAGGCATCAGCATAGCGCGCGGAACCAAGGAGATAAACCACTCCCTCTTCGCAGATGACACCCTCCTAATAGGAGGAGCTTCCAGTCTCATGGCTAGAAGGTTTAAGAAAACATTAGACCTCTTTCTCCAAGTGTCTGGGGGAAAGCTCAACAATAATAAGTGCATGATATATACCTGGAACGTCCCCAGGCACATCACTCAAAGAATTTCCATAATCTTGGACATCCTTGCCCAAAGGAATTGGAGTCATTTCATGTACCTGGGATTACCTTTAGCCAAGGACTCAGTCAAAACCGAAATCTGGGTGAAAGTAATCGAGAAGCTAAGAGGCAAA
>APFE031338430.1:3607-16617 GCA_000404065.3 Pinus taeda
TGTGTGGCGACTTGGAGGCCTGCCCAAGTTGGGCAAACAACACGATCGTGTGACAAGGTGAATGAAGGGTTGGTGAGTCGTACAGCAACCATGCCGAGGTGCTGACGAGCTAGGCAACCGAGTTTTGCCGAAGATTGTAAACTTGGCTAAGTATGAAACTTGGGGTTTCCAAGTATACTTGTAAAGCTTGTAACTTGTAAAAGACTGTATAATATATTATCAGGCAGACTCATTGTTTAGGGAGTTGCCCCTCCCTTTATACTATGCAATTGTGTTCTTCATGTATAATTGCTGATGTTAATGAATGTGTATGGGTGTTCATTGGCATAAAGGAACATTAATAATTACTTGGTTGAGAAACACAAACTAAGTAGGAATAAGTGGTTAGGCGTAGTCTACGAACATAAGTATTGGTGAAAAGAAAGTGTTTGGTGGTGCCGCACCTCGCCTAGCACGATTGAAAGACTATCGTAGGCCTGGGGGTGTGACAGTTGGTATCAGAGCTCGGTTGGAGCTAGTTGAAGCTTGGAAATTGAAGACAATGAAGCGGGTACTTGCAGGTGAAGGAAGTTGTTTCACACAAGTGGAACAAGGGTTGGTTCAGGTTGCAGGAAACTTGGTGAAGTTGTTGGATGGTCGAAACTAGATTGCAAAGAAGAAGGAAGTTGTTAGCAATGGCAGCTGAATCTCAGGCTAGGTCTAGTCATGGTGCAAAGGGCACTACTATTGGGTTCATTAAAAAAGTGTTGGAAAAGATGGAGGATATGGAAGCCTTCTAGACTAAGAAGATGGAATTGATTGAGAAGGATCAAGAGGCCAACTCGAAGATGAAAAAAGAGCTTGATGAACTCCAGACTCAATACGAGTACACTGATCTTATGTGTACACAACTTGAAGTAAGGGTCAAGGAAGTTGAAGAGGCAAGAGACTGAGGTCTTGCAGAGATCATGGACTTGCAAAAATCTCTTGACGAAGCTAGAGATGATATCACGGTGTTGAAGAAGGCCGTGAGGCATAACTCAGGTGGAGGAGTGCCTCATGTGAAAGTCAAGGAACTGAAACCTTATGATGGTACAAGGAGTGCAAAGACTCTTGGAAACTTTCTATGGGACATGGAGCAATACTTGGAACGATTGGGTCTATCTGATGATGAGACAAAGGTCAAGGTAGCTGCTCAGTTCTTGAAAAAGGATGCTAAGATGTGGTGGCGATGACGGATGGATCAGATTGCAAATGGCAGTGGTGGTGACATTACTTCATGGGATGAGATGAAGAAAGCTTTGCAGACCCATTTCAGTCCTCAGGATGAAACGTGGGAAGCAAGGATGAAGATAAAGTTCATAAAGCAGATAGAGAACCTTCAGACATATCAGCGGGAGTTTGCAAGTACAATTCTGGAACTTCCTGACATGGCGGAGAGGGACAAGGTGTTCAATTTCATTATTGGGTTGAAGCCTTAGGAATGCAATGAAGTGAAGAGGTAGAGGATTAGAACACTTGAAGAAGCTTTTGCTGCTGTGGAAAGGTTGGTGGAGCATTATGATGAGACTTCTAATGATGGGAAGAAGAAGTCTAACAAGTCGAAAGAGAAGAAGAAAGAGGATGCTTCGAAATCGGATGATAAGTCAAAGACGAAGAAAGCCTTGAATTGTTGGATATGTGTTGAACCACATACGGTGAAGAATTGTCCTTCTAGACCGAAAGTGGCCGCGATTGCACAATCTAATGCAAATAATGAAGAATCTTTTGTGGGGATGATGCAGATACTTGGTGTTTCTACTGCTACAGAGGTGATCTCTCGTAGGGATCCTGAGAGGAACAAGTTGGAGTATGTTCGGATGAAGGTTGGAGATGATGATATACTCACTATGGTGGATAGTGGGGCCTCTCACAACTTCATGGGAGAAGATACTGCAAGAAGAATTGGGCTGAAATTTGCACCAGCGAAGGCACAGATGAAGACAGTCAATTCTCCTCCTGAGTGTGTTCTTAGTGTAGCTGAAAAGGTGGACATAACACTTGGTGACTGGACAGGGAAGGTCGACTTCACTATAGTGCAGATAGATGACTATGAGGCTATGATGGGAATGGAATTCTTGAAACAATTCGATGCTATGATTGTTCCACATTTGAAGAGGCTGTACATTTATGATGGAAGGGAGGATGTACCCATTGGTGTACCAACCATTAGAGTGACAAATCCTGATTGTAAGTTGGCAATATTGCAAATGGAGGATGAGAAGCAGATGGAGGATATGAGTAAGCGATTGTCCATGGTTGAGACTAAGCTTACCAAGTAGTCATTGGTCATCAGAACTCTTTCAGATAGTATCTTTGCTTTGTTAAGAAGGCTAGAAGTGGTCGAGGATGATGATGATGATGATGAGGCATATGTGAGGCCGAATTTCCGAGAGGAGGATCGGGTCACTTATCTATAGAGGATGGAGATAGAAGATCCTAACAGATGGATTGAGTTGATTAGTGAGGGAGAGCCTTTAGGCTCTACTCCCTCCACATCTTCTTAGATGGGAAAGAAGATGGGGCTCATTGTTAGCTGCTCATGGCAGTGAGTCCTTAAAATAGATTGAGCAGGTATGACAGATGGTGCAAGGATGGCTTGGCATCAAGCATCATGACATGTTGTAGATGGGATGGAGTTTCCATGGACCTGAGCATGGTGAGATTCTTGGTGAGTCCAAGATGTGGCAGAATTCGAGATAGACTGGTAAAGGCATAAGGATGTTCACTCTCATGGCTTGAGCGTGACAGTTGGATTAGCTACCCAACTAGTTCAAACATGGGGTCTGGAAATGCACGAAGAGATGTTGGCATCAGGAAAACAAGTAGGACAGTTCACAGGAGGAGGATGACACATGATGGAGATGGGAGTTCTACATATGTTGCAAGGATGTTTGCAGTATGTGGAGGAGTCGACATCATGGACCGAGGATGAGATAGATATTGATGATGATCTTGGTGGATGGATACCAGGATGGTATGTTGTCGAGGATGACAACGACTTCAGGTGGAGGAGGATGTAAGGACCTGCAGTCCTTCCGTTTGTGCGATGAGCTAGTTATTCCTCGGGCACGCAGTTTAAGAGAAGTGTTAGCTCATACTTGCATATGCGTGGAGTTATGAACGCATGGTAAAGGAGGGAGAGCTATTATATAGGCGTGGGAGCATAATGAAACACCCACAGGCCGACCATACTTGGACACAAAGCCGACCGGGTAAACTGTGATGAAGTGTGGGTGCGTAAGGCGTGGAGGACGAGTCAGTCGGGTGGGCTAACTCGCCTTGCCACCCATATAAACAAGTTATATGATGGACTCATTTGAAACCATCGCTCATTTATCAACATACAAGAGCTTCGCTCATAAAGGGAAGTGCATATATCTAGAAGTGGACACAGCAAGAGGAAGGTGCAGTTTAGGAGATGCACCCGTTCTTGGGCAAGGCCGCACGAAGGTGAATGTGTATCTTGGTTTTGGGTGAAAGGCGCGGGCAGGGTTGCTCGCCGATTGGAGAAAGGCGTACACGGTGTGTGGGGTGCCCGGTGATGCGTAGGAGCACTCGACGGTGAAACGAAGGGTGAACGCTAGGTTTGTGCGACGACTTGGCATGAGTTCTTGGGTGACTTGGGTGAGCACCCGCCCATCATGCAAGGGTGTACGGTGTGACTTTTGATGAAGTGTTGAGATTGTGAACGGAGGAGTGTCTCGTGTAGAGGCGCCCGTGTGTGGTGACTTGGAGGCGCGCCCAAGTTGGGCAAACAACATGATCGTGCGACAAGGTGAACGAAGGGTTGGTGAGTCGTGCAGCGACCATGCTGAGGTGCCAAAGATTGTAAATTTGGCTAAGTATGAAACTTGGGGTTTTCAAGTATACTTATAAAGCTTGTAACTTGAAAAATACTGTATAATATATTATCGGGTAGACTCATTGTTCAGGGAGTTTTCCCTCCCTTTATATTGTGCAATTGTGTTCTTCATGTATAATTGTTGATGTTAATGAATGTGTATGGGTGTTCATTGGTATAAAGAAACATTAATAATTACTTGGCTGAGAAACACACACTAAGTAGGAATTTGTGGTTAGGCATAGTCTTCGAACATAAGTATTGGTGAAAAGAAAGTGTTTGGTGGTACCACACCTCACCTAGCACGGTTGAAAGACTATTGTAGGCCTGAGGGCGTGACACGTGGAGTTGTGCAACATTGTGCAACAAGAAGCTAGTTGTTGGAGCTATGCGACGATATTTGGCACACAAAATCACTGTCATATTTGTTGTGTGTGTAGTCCGAAATGGAGTTTGGAAGGTGGGATCAAAGGTGGTGAATCGAGTTGCAAATTGTCAATTGTTGTTAAGCGCTGTTAATCAGGGATTGTTGAGTTGTGTGTTACATGTTGTGCCAAGTGAGTGCTACATGTAGAGTTGTTGTATCAGAAAGATGAGTGTATGAGTACTGGAGTTGCTAGTTGATTAGCAAGAAACTTGGGAGTCAATGCCTGCATGTTGATTGGAAGCCTTGAGGAGTGAGAGGAGTGAGGTGACGGTTGAAAATAAAGTGTGGTGTTTTGTAATTGAAGTCTGAGAGTGAGGAGAAAGAGGCCTGACTTTGGTAGGTGCTCATCTATACTGTGCAACAAAATATGAGTGGAGAACCTCCAGTGTTTCAATTTGTGTTGAGAATTTGTTGAGGAGGAGGCGTAGGCATCATGTCTGTGATTGTTGTGTGCGTTGTTGTGAGGATGCGTTGTTACATGTGTTATATATGCATTGATCACTATGTGGAGATGCTATAGAGACTGTTTGTGGTGCCACGGAAGACTACTGCTGAAATGTCTACTGAAGTGTAGTGGGTTATCACTGCTTGTCTTTATCGAGCTGTCGTGAAAGTGCACATATGAAGAAAAAAATGGAGCGGATGCATAGTGTTGTGAACTTGTCAAACAACGTCAATGGTGGAAAGGCTTGTCGACAGATCCAACATAGTGGGATTTCCAGCTTGCAAAGCAGAGATCCATCTGCGTCTACAACCATTTTTTTTATCTACCTGTATGAGCATGCATTTAACCTGTGCGCTGAAGGAGAAGGGAGCCATCGCTTTGTGTAGAGAGGAAGATCGCAGTCCGTGGATGGTGATTACAATGTTTTGGAGTTGATTGAGTGGAATTGACCTGCATCCTACATATGGGGTTATTCCCTGCAGATACACTTTCTATACATTGTAACCTATTGGAATATTCAATTGGTTGTGAAGATTGTGAGCATTGAAATGGAGACAACCACCGTGAGCCACAGGTCCGATTGTATTGCTACGAGGGAGTGGTAAATGAAGACATACATTGTAAGTTTTTTTGTGGAAGTCGCGTGTTGTGGCTAGATTTTTTATCAAGTTGTGTGAGCAGGCAGTTTTAGGTTGAGCTAACCTCACCTAAGAGTGTGTTATGGGCACTGGGGGTGTGTAGCATCAATGGTGCGATTTGCAGACTAGAACATGGATTGCGCATGGTTAACCAATATTACCAGTTAAGTAGAGGCCAACTTGTGTGGTACAATGAGCATGGCACTTCAGAGCTGGTGCACGAGTGTGGGAGGAAAGATAAACAAGTCGACCTCTTTGGTGTCATTGATTGTATCCGTGGGCCAAAAACAGACGAGAAGATCCATCTTTGTCTGGAAGAGACCCAACGCTTGGTTCCAATGTAAATGTTTTGTATTCATCATTGAAAAGCCGTGAAGGAAAGAGGCACTAGTTGCAGTTTTCAGGCAGAGATTTGGTAGGCGTGAACTTTAAAAAATGAACATTGTTTGACAAAGCTTTTGGAACTGTTCGACTGTTTTGGTAATTTTTCTCAGAGACTACAAAAAAACGAGTTTAAATGATATTATAACGCTTTCTTTGAATTCTAGTTGTTGTGGTTTTTCAGGCAAAGATTTGGTAGGCGTGAACTTTAAAAAATGAACATTGTTTGACAATGCTTTTAGAACTGTTCGACTATTTTGGTAAGTTGTTCAGAGACTACAGAAAAACGAGTTTAAATGATATTATAAAGCTTGCTTTCAATGCTGGTTGTTGTGGTAAATCAAGAGTGTTATTGCCAGAGTCATCGTAGAATAAGGAGAGCTATTGCTGCAAGAATAAAATACAAGGAGAACTAAATCATGGGTCACCAAAGGAGTATTAAAATGTTCGAGAGAGAATTTAAACAAATGAGGAGAAATAATGACAACACATAAGTTGTAGAAGAATATGAAATGATTCTAACAAAAGAATCAAATATAGATTTAAATCAGCTTGAAGAATTTGAAGAAATCAATGAAATATTGAAAAGATTAATGTCAGTTCTACTATTTTTTTAGATAAAAATTTTAAACTTTGAGCAATGAAAATGGAAAGATTACTTGGTTCAGTAAATTTATGGGAATTTGTTCAAGAAAATTCTCTAAATATCTATGATAAGAGTAAAGGTGTGTTAGCATTTCTTTTTATTATACCAGCACTAGATGGAAACATCTTGTTTATTATTTTACATGAATTTGGTGAAGTACCTAAAGAAAAAATGTTTTGGGATATTCTTGAAATGAAGTACTATATGAAGTGGAGTGAGAAAGCTGAAGTTGACAAAGGTGATATGAAGAATAGTGATTGTATTGAAAGTATCATAACTGAAGTCAAGACTGAAACTACAATGACTAATGAAGAACTACAATGACTAATGAAGAAAGTATCTCTATAGCTGACAATAAAGTAGCATGTGATAGTAAGAAAACTCCCTATGATGCAATCTTTAATGATGAATGCACAATAACTTATGAACCACTATATGATTATGAAAACATTTTAAGTGGAGATTGGTTACATATGCTACAGGAGAAGAAACTTGTAGATTATTTATTAAGTGGAAGAGTAACTCTGCTTGCACATCAATTGGATGATTCAGATGTAACTAAGTACAAATATTTAGTAGAGGAAGACAAAGGTGAAGATGAAAAGAACTCAAATTATGATTTAGTGAATCTCATGAATCTTTCTTATCATGCATATATTAGCAGCAACCATGAAGAAGCAATAAAGTTTGAAGATGAATTACAATTCATTAAAGCATGGCTTGAAACACCATATTTTGATGAG
Organism: Pinus taeda; assembly: GCA_000404065.3. Taxonomy (NCBI): domain Eukaryota; kingdom Viridiplantae; phylum Streptophyta; class Pinopsida; order Pinales; family Pinaceae; genus Pinus; species Pinus taeda. Next base: position 10,750 of record APFE031338430.1, read on the forward strand.
CTCTGCACATAAGTTCCAACAATGAATGTTGAAGAAATCATGGACAATGTAGAAGATGAAAAATTTAATGAAACTTTTGTGTATTAGATCCCTAAAGAAATTAAACATTATGATGGATTGATGTGGGAGAAATCTACCGAACAAGACTTAAAACATTCAATGGTGGAAGTGATTTTGTTGAAAAATTTGAAATGAATAAGCATCATCCCATTTGTAGCAAGAATAGATATTTAGAGTTCATGACATGGAATAAGAAGAGGAAACAAGTTGAAAACACAAAAGTTTGGAGGCACAAATTTAATGAAAAGTTTCATCAATATATTAAAACTCCACAATTAAGTGTGCTTGAGCTAGAGATAGTTGTTAAGCGTGCTTGAGCCAGTTCTAGAGATAGTTGTTAGGGAAATACTAGCAATTTCTCCTAAAGGTGCAAAGATACACCGAAATAATTGAACATGCCTATGATGTTATTGCAAAAATGTTGCAGCAAAGGAAAGACAACAACCTAAAGGGTGGAGGATGGAGGGGATGAAATATGTTCAGACTTGCAATAGTCTCACACTTGTGCGGATGCGTGTCTCACATGTTGCTCGAACCACCTTGCTAAATCAATTTTTTTCAATCATACCACTATGTCCAAATATTATATACATATTATATCCAAGCTATAAAATGAAAGGTAATGAAGAGAAACATTACCATAGGTCCTCCTGGGCACTGGGGGACAAAAAATGTAATTGCACAGAGGAAATGACTAAAGTCAATGTGTGTTGATAATGAGATTAAATAAAGAGAATCTTTTAATGGAGTGACCTTCACATTCCATGATATTTTGCAATCAACATAAATAAAGGGGTTTGTTTAGAATTTTAGCTATCTCCTTTTAAATATTTTAAATTAATTTGGAGCCATTTTCCTAGAGCCATTAATTCAACGTTTAAATTTAAATATAAATCTTGTCTAGCAAAGATTTGTTGGAATTGCAAATTTATGTGGTGTAGTTTACACAATCCAAGTGTCAAAGTAAACTTTCAATGCATTGTATCCATTTATGCATTCAAAAATACAGTTTTAAAAATGAAAAGTTACACATGATATATGCATATATAGAACGAATATAGATCTATTTTGAAGAGGATTAAATCTTGATGTGCATACCTTTTTTTCAAGTTTTGCACACTAAAAGAGGTCCTATAGGCTATATTTAGCCTTGTAGATGTTAAAATTTTCTTTAATTATTTTTCATCTTTCCAGAAGTAATTATTGCCTTCGCACAACTTGTTATATATTATATATATATATATATATATATATATATCAACAAGAAATGTTAAAAATAACATCTAGAAATTTCAATTTAATTTGTCCTTGAATTAAATTGTAATTCTTTTCTCATAGCAACCTGTAATAATTAACTAAGTTAGTTGACTTAGTTAGCTGTTCGAAGTCTTTCTGTAGCCATGTATGTGTTCTCCCTAAATTGTAGGGGTATAGGATGAGTTTATTTGAGTTGTAATTAGATAACTCAGTTTGACTGAGTTATAGATAGTTTAACTACTTCTAACTGTTGGAGGAACTAGTAGAGGTCTAGTAATGAGTTGGTGCACTGGTGCATCCTCAATGCTACTCCATCTAACTGGAGATTCACTCAAGAGAAACTCATGCATGTTAGTTAAAAGGAAGACCCAGTTGATATTAGAGTGTAGGGACAATGTATTATTAGTTGTATAATTTTCCGAGTTGTAGAGATGGTGCATGCAATTAGTTGAGGACCTATGGTTGGATTGTGTAGTTATGGAGAGTAATTTCCCTTTAGATATGAGCTAATTCTCTCAGTAATTGTGTAAGGAATTAGAAGCTTGAAGGCTAGGAATTTGGCTAAGCATTGGCCAAAGGAAACCAATCAGGTATAGGATAAGAAATACTTGTGCAGGTTGAGCTCAATGTTGAGCAGAGCATATTTCATTCATCCAAATTATTTGACCAAGAGCGCAAGGAAATAGGGGCTTGGAGATCTGAAGAATAGGCTAAGGATTTGGCTTGAGCTAGCTTGTGAGCTGAGTGTTGATTATACTTGTGAAGGGATTATTCTTGTGAGAACAAGCATTGTATTCTCATCTTGGATTTATGATTAATGCAATATAGATAGTGTTAACACCCAGGTTGTTCCCTATGACTCCTTAGGGAATACGGCCGGGGTAACCACTAACCAATCTTTGGGCAACAGCTTCTAGCCCAGCTATAGTCAGAGAGGGCTCTCTCTATTAGGTTTGTCAGTGAAGGTTTTAGGCTAGTTATGAAGTGAATTTTTGGTTGTTTTTTATGTTTGGTTGGGAGGATGCTTCTGATATCATTTAGAGTCTGTCTTCAGGTGAAACTAATCCATTGGGCAATGGGGTCTTTGACTGTTGTTCCCTTGAGATCTTTACTTGAGTGTGGGTGTGACTACAGGGCCTGTATGTATTCCATGAAACAAATTATAAAGTGTGAGAGTGAAATGAGGAACAATTTAGCAAAGAGCAATTAAGGATTCTTTACTTGAGTCGACTGGTGTGAAAGAGGTCTGTTATTTAGGAGCAATTATTTGAATTCCTGAAATAACATGTTCTTGTGATGATATAGTATTAAAGGTAGCACTGAAGAATTACTCTTTAAATACTATAGCTGAGGAAAACATATGAAATGGCTAGGATTGAGTCCAGGGTATTCAAAGATTAAATCCCGAGACTATTCTTTTTCTTGGCCATTTAGATATTGAATCCATGGAAAGCATGAACGATACAAGGAAAGTATAACAAACATACATATAACAGAGAGTAGCGAGAAAACTTATTGAGCCATGGAATACACAAGAATCCTGTAACTTTAAGCCACACACCAGCAAGCCATCATGAGAGACAGTGTTTGGAGAAATCCCATCATTCTTTGTATTAGCTGTCTGAAGATTTACAAGATAAGAGTAACAGAAGAGAAATCAAGAGATTTTTCACATCCGGAGTCCAACCCCTCTAAACAAACGCGAGGGGGAATATATAGAGGTTTCATACAAAAATATCTCAAGTATTGAGTCATCTGAGAGGAAAATATCTCTTACACTCGTACATGGAGAGTAGATGAGAAGTAATTACAAACATAAATGACTCTTAAAAGCCTTTAACTCCTGTCAGGATAATTTTTGACCTTTGGGCATTGCAGAGTCAGCTGTGCGGCTTTATCATAACTACAGAATGAAGTGCGGTGCAACTGTTACTTTTTGTGTCTTCTTGGCCCTGCCACCTGTGCTTGCTGATGCTGTTGCTGTGGTCGAGTACCTGTGCTGAGTCGGCTCAGCGTCTTCATACTTTCTTTTATGGCTTTTGCCTACCTGTATATGTAATATAAACCTTTTGCCAAAGAAAAAGATTTAACTCCTCAACTTTGGTTCAAAAGCAACCCCATTAAATCTTGCCATGTGTCTGGAGGAGGAAGCTGATGTTTCAAAATTGACCCTAAGGTCTCATCAGCCTCTGTATATTTATAGAAGTGAGGAGGCTCATCAAATAAATGTGACACTTCATTCTTAATAAAAAACAAATTATCTAATTTTTCAAAAAGAATTTGCCCTGTCACTGGGCCTGCTGAAGATGTTCCTGGTGTCTCAGCAATCTGAATTGCTGCAAAAGCGCTTACCCTCTTGATATACTTTTCATGAGAGAGTAACTTCCCTGATTCTAGCAAGCTGGGGAGCCCTTTGTCCTGCAGTGCCAAAAACCTATTTTGAAACTTGTTTATATCAGCTTGCATATCCTGGATTCTTCTGTCCAGGGTCTGGATCAAATTCTTCATTGTTAGGACTCTTTTGATCAGAGAAATGGTTTCAGTCCTATTTCCAATTCCCATTTTTACCAGCTGGGAACTTGTCCTATAGTTGAGCACTTCAATCATCCTGGGGGCAAAATCAGGCATGTTGCCTAGAGAGGTCCTTGCTCTGTGCAGTTCTTTTCTTGCCCTGCCAATGAGTCCCACTTGCTCGTATATGGCATCAATGTACTCCCATTGGTTGGTTACGGATTGTCCAATGGTAGTCCAAATTACTTGTTTGAGCTCTGTTGTGACCTTCTCAAAATTAAGCTCCTTTTCTAGCTCTGCAATTCTTTTCTTCAGAGCTTTTACTTCTCTCTCTCTCTCAGCCACATTTTGCTTAGACTTGTCATATTTTTCATTTACCTTTGCTAAGCTGTCCTTGGCTTGGTTGAGCTCTGACATTTGAGACTCTAGCACCTGTCTTTCTTGCCTTAGCTTTTGCATGTCCAGGCTCTCAGCCTGTTCGGTTGTTGGTGCTGTAGTGGATGGAGCTGTGGTGGCTGGAATGTTCTCTAGTGCTTGTTGCTTTGGAGGGATGGTATGTTGAGGGGTCTCCTCAAGGTCTATGGGTTTTGTGGGTGGCTTGGAAGATTTCCCTGCTTCCCTCCTTTGTAGCGCTGCTTCTAGTGTAGTCTCTGTGTCTTGCAGCTTTTCTTGTGTCTCTATCAGCTCTTTATATAGAGTCATTAGTAATGCCGTTGCATCTTTTTCTTGCCTCTGCTGGGCAACTTCATCTGTTTGTGGGTGAATAGTTGGGGGGATCTTCATCTTCTTTTTTATTGCAGCTATATCTGCATCCCTCAGTTTAAGGACTTCTTGTATTGCCTTAACGTCATTGGGGTCATGCCCAAACTCTATGATTATTTCCTCCAATGCCTTGATTCTGTTGTCTTTAGCTTGGGAGGATGCCCTTTCCAACTCGAGCTGTGCTGCTGTATTATTCAAGCTATTTTGCAGCCTGTAGTTAATCAAGGTCTTATCTGCCAGAGTGGCATAGACCATCTCACCCGTCTGTTTGTGGAGTTCAATTTGGTCTATGGGGTGGATGTCTTTTGAAAGGATTTCTAAATTAGTCCTTATATAATCTGCAGCTGTTTGAGGTTGCTGCACTGTGGGGGCAAAATGGCTCATAGTCATTTTGCCTTCTTGCACATCAAAGGCAGCCATTAGCCTTTGTTGATTTGCAGGAGCCATATTTAATAAATGATTATAGAGCCTAATCTTTATTGGCTCACTCCTCCTTTTGGCTTCTTTAAATTGCTCCTTTATGGCTGCAGCTGTATTCTGCTGTTGTCCTGAGGAGCTGACCTCCCCTAGTGCTGCTTTATCCTGTTCCTGGTGCAAGGAGCTGGCAGAAGTCTCCAGGCTTTGCATTTCCTCCTCTGAGAAAGGGTTAAGCCTTTGCCGCTTGTCTGATGCTTCTGTGAGGGGGGTTTCCCTCTCTCTCTTTCTGCTAATATCCTCCCTTTGAGGGGTTTGGAGGGTGGAGGAATCTATCCTAGAATCCTATCTAGGAGGCGCCATATTGGTTGTCTTTTCTTGAGTGGCTGCCTGGCCTTTTGCTTTCTGCTTCTCTTGATCCTGTTGATCAGTTTGTTGCTTTTCTTGTTGGGATTGCTGTTGATGGCCCTGTTGGCCCTGCTGGTCTTCTACTTCTTCCATTACTTTGTCCTTTCCCTTGCCCTGTCCTTGTCCTGAAGTCTGTGGTGCCTCTTGTTGTGTTGTAGAGGATGAAGCAGGTGCTGTTGTCTGAGGACTTGGTAGAGCAGGCACTTGAGAAGGACATTCCAAGTCAGCCATTTTCAATAAATGCCTTCTAGCCCTCTCAACTAGCTCTTCTTGAGATACAGGCTCTATTAAGGTATTTTTCCTCCACTTTGGTTGGTTGGCATGTCTCAAGATGTGGAACATGCTCTCATGCTCATAGCTAGAGAGTTTGTATTTCTATCTTCTCAAGGATATAAAGCCGTTGGGGTCATAGGGCTTCCAGGGGAAGCTTTGTTTTAGGCCAAGGCCTTCCAACAT